>APFE031678153.1:92151-127157 GCA_000404065.3 Pinus taeda | reverse complement strand
TTTTTTTAATAATTTAATTTGAGTGGACAAAACTAAAAGGCAATCGAGGGACGGAATTCCTTGGAGATTGAAAGAGCCATTATTTTGGAGTAGCATGAAATGTGCATGATGGCAGAGAATCTTTTGCAGAGAAGGAATTCCATCTGTTTCACTCTCTTTTATTCTTCATTGGCATTGTGATATTTTTGGATTATAGTGTATTTGATGTGTACGAGAATCTTGGGTTAAGGCGTAAAGATAACTTTGTGGACATTCTGCCTCCACCAAGTAATGATTTCGAACACCTAAAGTTGTTTGTTTCTCATGCTACCTTATCAACCAAAACTTATCATGTGAATTACTCCTTTGTGGTTCTAGTGCATCATTTCATATGTATTGTAAAAGAGATTGGTTTGATACATATTATGAGAATAATGACGATAACAAATTGTATGGAGATATATGTGACTTTGGATGGAAAGGAGGAACAAATACAAACTGTTATGTATGTATTATGGTTATATGTTATCACAAATATATGTAGTATAGGTTTGGAAAATTAATTAAATTTTGAGAAAATAAGAGTTGAATTTTGTGATTTAATAATAATTCTAATTAAATTTTTTATTCTAGAACCAATGGTAATGTTAGAATTGAAAAAAATGTTTTCGAGCTAGTGAAATATGGTCAAATGTAGTGAAATCCTAAGTGCTTGTATATATATGAATGCGTATCAACAAGAAAAGGGGACCAAAAGCATAAATCTACTAAACTCTGATGAAAATAATTCAATATCTAAATTATATAAGGAGATAGAGAATGGTAACCTATTCTAATTGCATGTTAGATTTTGATAATTTTTTATTAACATATACAAAAATGTACATGGTCTAATATCTTATGAAAGCATTAGAAAATGTAGTAAATCAATATGTAGAAAGCAAAGACAAGAGAGAAAAGGATTTTTGTGATAAAACCCCCGACGTGGGGAAATATTGCCAAAAAAGGATCTTTTATTCTCTAAGTAAACTTCGCAATTAGATAAGACTACACTCCCAAATATCCATTATATATTATTACATACTCACACTCTATAATGCCTCCTACCACTCTATTATATATTAGAGAGTTAGAGGAAAATAATTCCCATGATACATGTGTGATAAAATATTTTTACAATATTGTGAGATATTGAAGAATAACTTGGTCAAAAGACCACAAAAATATAATTAATACATTCATATTCCAACACACCAAATCCATATTACATAGAATTTTGAGGATGACTTCCTTGGGTGGACATGGCTTGGGAAGGTATGTCGCCTCCAAAAGATGCCACAATTATGGTATAGGTGATTCTTTCCATTTGGGTACTCAAGGTGGGAGCAAAGACTGCCCAAAAAAATAACTAATGAGGTGGTTTTAGTGTCCCAGGATCCTAATACATTCATTTATTTTTCCATATTATACCATTAAAGAGAAGGATAAAAAATGTGGTATGGATCACAAGGAATTTGATTATGCAAGAGGAGATGGTTTTGAGGCCTAGTGAGAGGGGCACTGAATTTCAAATAAGTTGGATTAAATAGTATTCAATCTCGACTAGAATGATATCATCATCAAGAGGGAATGAAACCTAATTAGGAATAGGGATATGACAATCCAAATTCCTTATAGAACCCTCTCCTTCGATCTCTTGTTCACTATTAACACCCCTTATAGGATCCTTCATATCTATAGTATTTGGATTTACTAGATCTTATGAAATAGACTCAACCAACCTAAATCTTTGAGGAGGAAACTCTACCTTTTTTAGGTGAAGGACTAAGGGCCCTTCTTATTGTTAGAGCCATCAATCAACCACCTTGAACCAGTGACTCAACAGAAAGAAAGAGATCACGTAGGGCCAAACAGATAAATATATCACACTAATAAAACTTTATAAAGAAAAAATATAGGAAAACTGCCATGTGAGATCCTAATTGAGGCCAACTCGGAGCTAATACTAGAGAAATGAAGAGATAAACAAAAATGTCTTCCAAGGGTAAAATTTCTATGATTACTATCAAAGTATTACCGATAAAGGTTTGAGAGGAAATTATGATGATGTACACAGAATAACCCTTCCCTATCCAACTACCATGGAAAGCCTCGAGAAGCTTTTAGGGCCACTCAAACAATGATGAGACATCTATCATAGGTACAATAGCCACTTCACACGCAGCTTCACCCACATGATATCCTCACAATGGATACAATGTTTAAAGATTCATAATCAATAGCTTGGTGTAATAATCATTTGTTAATATGACTTATATGGGAAAGGTATCATATTAAAAATATTCATGAAGGGATTATTAACAAAGGAAAATGCCAAACAAAATTCGTCATACAAACAATAATTCATCGATTCCAAGAAAAATAAGAGATGAGATAAGTATTTCACTTATCCTAATATGACATTGTTCTTAACTCCTTTGTTATAGGAACTTTCACAATCAGTACCTATGATATTGCTATATTTTAGCACTCTTTAGCCAATCTAGTGTTTGTTTATGTGGCCTTGAAAATTTTACTCTCCAACCTAATGCACATGGAAAATTTTAGGGACTAACATTCACATGCGGGCTAATTTTCCATTCTTTAAAAAAAAAGAATCACAAATTCCCATTTTTTCCTAAAAATGATTCGCCAAAATTTTACAATACAAAATTTTTTACCCTAACAATCACCAAAATTTTATATAGACTAATATAAATTATTGGAAATATAAATACTTCTACAAAAATATCACAAAACAATTTACAGTTGGCATATTAGGGACTAGTAAGATTCACCAAAGTTTCTAAAATTTAAGATAAACTTCCATCCTTAAAATTTTCCCTGCTAACGCAACCCCTATACCAAGACTTGTTAGTGTTTCTTTAAATTAAAGGTATGTAACATTCCATATTTATGTGTTTTTTAATGGATATTTTTACTCAAGATATGTTGGCGAAACTAACAATATTATCAAAGATTCATTTCAAAATTAACTGATAATGACATTGGCATGTAAATTAAGAAACTTCATATTCAATGTTAAAGCATAAGAATGAGAAACTTATAATGCTACCTACAAACACTAAATGTTACTTGTTGTTCCAATGAAAAATTAAAGTTCAACTAAGACCTCACTTTCCAAAAATATTGAAATTTTCAATAACTAAAAACCCTAATGCAAAAAAAAAAAAAACCAAAAAAAAAAAACTCTAAACTCTAAACTTAAGAAATTTAAGAGGAGAGATAAACAACTACAAGATATTTTCTTTTTCCAACTTAAGAATTGAAGGAAGAAAACAAGCAAAGAAAAATATATAAAATTAAGGTTTCCTTTCTTTTCATTATGAATGTAAGAACAACAACGATATTATTTATGCAAGTAAATATTTTGTTTCTTGACTAAAGAAGAAGAAAGCAATAAAAAAGAGAAATGAGCGTGTAACAAAAAGTACCTTTACTTTTAGTAAATAAGACAAGTAATGATACAAAAAACAAGGAAACCTTAGGTCCTAAACTCTTCAATAAATTTAAAAACAAACAAGAAAAACAAAATACCTAAAAATGAAGTCTTTTTCTTTTCCTTATGAACTAGAATGAAAGAATAAAAATGAAAGAACTTGAGAAAGGAAACATTATTTTTTAGTGTTGAAATAAAAACCACTTGAGCAACAAAAAAACCTAAGCATAACACTTCTCCTTTGAAATTTTCACTTAAGAAAGAAACAAAGGACCTCAAAAGGAAAAACCTTCTTTTCTTCAGATAAAAATACATAAATAATCTTCAATCATTTATAAATATTAATTGACACCTCTTATATGGACACTGTAAACTCGTACCAAAGGCAATAAAGCAAGAATAGGGTCCAAATAAGGATGAAAGTTAAGAAAAACACCTCTAGTAGGAATGTGCTATTGTTACTTCAGTATCTAACATATATATACTAATGTTTCCTAAGAAACAAGAATATATACATAGGTTATAATAAGAAAGTAGCATATATAATTTATTTATGACAAAAATTTCAAGAAGTGGAAGAAACAACACCTCAACATCTATTCTTCAAAGTTTGAAAATGACACAAAATACAAGAAAACAAAGGAAAAAAGACTTAAACTCCTACAAGCAACCATAGATGACCAGCTACATTCAACTATCCCCAATTTTATCACCAACTCTATTATTGGTGTGGCAGAAACTATGGCTTTAATAAAACCCACAAAAATGGGTCTCTAAACCCAACAATCTCCCCTTTTACACACAAGTATAATCCCTCTTAACTATCAGAACCCAAAACCTTTGAAAACAATTACTTTTCCATTTTCGGACCCAAAAGCCTTCAATAATGTTAAAATTGCGCTTTCAAACAATTATATACTTTAGTGTTGCGGAACTAGATCTGACCGATCGGATGGTCAGGATCCAATCGCAATATCGACAATCGGCAGGTGCAAGCTTCTTATATCGGCGTGAACCCTTGGTCTAATGCAATATTGCTGATTGCTATTGACAATTTCCAATGGGTGCTTAACGCTTAATCGATCCCACTCCCGATATGCCGATGCGACATATGTTTTGGACTTGATAGGATCCAAAGCTCCAACACGCAATATTTCAAATCCACTTCTTAAATCTGTTAAGCGGTTTAGCATTATTCTCTTTGTTAATGGCTTTTGGGGATGTGACAAGGAAGATACAAAGAATCAATGTGATTGGGTTCTACGAACTCGATAGCAACAAAACTCCGGCCTATAATCACTTGAGGTCCGGATTCTCCATTTAAACACGTTTTAGCCTGATACTTAATGTATTTTAGGTGTTTTTGCCTACGTAACCAAAATGAAAGGATGTGCTCACCAATCAATCCCTTAACACCAGATACCCATTAAAACATATGAAAAATACAGGCCAACATCAATATTATCTTAATTGAGAGAAAAACCAAGCATTCGAGGCCTCCACAGGCCGGTTAAGGAATGATGCACACAATACTGTTTTATTCACAATAACAACATAGAGTCTCGGCCTTAGTCCAGATTCACAGAAAAAGCCCTCTATCTGCCAGAAAAATACAATCCACACACTCTCTTGATGCTCTTGCTCCACTCTCAAACCTCTCCCATCCCCTCGCTCATTACATTTTCCTTCCTTTTATCACTTGATCATTTCTATAACAATATCTAACAGCAATCTTCTATCTCTTAGCTCTCCTTCACACCTATGAAACAACTCTATCTCTGAATCTAAAATAAGACAATCTCTAACTTATTACAATAATTAATTATAACAAATTGTTTAAGAGATCCAACCCTCTCAGTAAAAACTAGTTTTGACCCATTAGTCAATGAATTTCAACCTATTTAGCCATAACATGTGAACAAGTGTTCACATTGTTGGTTGAGTTCCAATTCTCCTGCATCAGACTCTCGGTGAAGAAAAGATTTGTCCTTCAAGCTTTCAGGACTTACTCCATACTTTTATAGTTTGGTTGTTGTCAAACAAGTGGAATCTTCCATTGGTTGTTCTTTCCACTTTACTAGATGTTGGAAATAAGTCTGCCCTATGGTTTTCTTGGATACTCTTCGATCCAAAATAGCTTCAACTTCTTTCTTGATTGCTTTTGGTACCTGTTCCTCCTAGTTCACAGTTTGAACTTCATCACCTGTAGCTTCTTTCTACAACTCTGTCTCTGCCTCTCGAAATGGATATAAGTCTACAACATTAAAAATGGGGGATATTCCAATCCCTTCTGGCAACTCAATCTCATATGCATTGGCTGAAAATTTCATTATATTTTTACAAGGTCCTATATTTTTCATATTCAGTTTTTTGTAAGTTTTAGTAGGAAATCTCTCTTTCCTCAAATGCACCATCACTAAGTATCCCACTTGGAACTATTTCTCTCTTCTTTTCAGGTCTTCCCTCTTCTTGTATTTGTTGCTGCTTTCCTGCAATTTACCTTTGACTTCTTCCTGTAACCTCTGCATCTGTTCTGCAAATTCTTCTTTGTTTACACTCCTGGCTTCCTGCTTTCCCAAATCTCTAAGCTCATACACACCTCTCGGATGCATTCAAAACACAACCTGAAATGGATTCATTCTAGTGCTCGGTTTGGTGTATCATTGTAAGCAAACTCAGCTTGAGCTACTGCCAGATCCCACTATTTGGGATTTTGATATACTAAACTCCTTAATATATTTCCCAAGCTCCTGTTCACTACTTCAGTTTTTCCATATGTTTGAGAATTGTATGCTGAACTAAAAATGAGGTTAGCTCCCAGTTTCTTCCAAAATGTCCTCTAGAAATTCCCTACAAACTTGGTATCTTGATCTGATACAATACTTATAGGTAGACCATGCAATCTTACAATCTTCGAAAAGAATAAATTAGCTATGTGTGTTGCATTGCTAGTTTTCTTACAAGCAATGAAATGTGCCATTTTAGAAAACCTATCTATTACAACATAAATTTAATCATTTCCTCTCTGAGTTTTTGGTAAACCCAGAACAAAGTCCATGCTGATTGCATCCCACGGTTAGTATTGTATGGGCAATGGCTGATACAATCCTGTATTCTGACTCCTTCCTTTTGCATGTTGACATATCCTGCATTTCTCAACAAACTTTTTAACATTAGTTTGCATTTTCGGCCAATAATAAAAAGAATTCACCTGAGCGAAGGTTTTATCATGTCCAAAATGACCAAATAACCCTCCACTATGTTTCTCCTTGATTATGTTATCCCTCATGGAACATTTGGGAATACATAATTTGTTGCTTTTAAATAATAGGCCTCCTTGAATGAGGTAGTCCATCCACTGACTTCTATTATGGATCATTGGATTCTGAACTATGGTGTAGATATCTCTAAAATCTTCATCATCCTTGTACATTTCTATCATTTCCTCAAATCCTGCAACACCCACTTTAAACTCTTGCATAATAAAACTTACCTTGCTCAATGCATTTGCTACTTTATTAGACTTACCACTCTTATGCATTATTACAAAAGTAAAACTTTGCAGAAATTCTACCCATTTGGCATGCTTCTGATTTAGCTTCGGCTGGTTATTAATAAACAGTAAAGCATGGTTGGCTGAATATAAGATGAATTCTTTTGGCAGCAGGTAATGTCACAACTTTTTCAAAGCTTGCACAATGGCATAAATCTCCTTGTCATAAGAAGAATATTTCTTCTTTGCATTATTCAGTTTCTCACTAAAATATGCTATTGTCATTTGCTCTTGACTTAGTACTGCGCCAACTAATACCCCACTTGCATCTGTTTCTACTTGAAAGACTTTTTCAAAATTAGGAAATGCTAAAATTGGCTCTTCTATTATCTTTTTCTTCAGCAAATTAAAGTTTTTGTCTGCTACTTTTGTCCATTGAAATGGCTGATTGATCTCCTTGATTGTATCAAGGATTGGTTCACAAACTTTACTAAAACCTCTTATAAACTTCCTATAAAAACTTGCAAGTCCATGGAATCTTCTTACCTCAAATATACTTTTGGGAGTAGGCGAGTTCCGAATAGCTTGAACCTTCTCTAGATCCAGCTTCAAGCCTTCTTTAGAAACTACAAATCCCAAGTACACCAGCTCCTCCTTCATGAAACTACACTTCTTCAAATTGATTAGTAGTTTCTCTTTCTGCAAAGTTCTTAGTACCAACTTAAGATGTTCTAAATACTCCTCTTTACTTTTGCTAAAAACCAAAATATCATAAAGGTAAACAATGAAAAATTTACCTGCATACTCCTTTAAGACTTCGTTCATTAGTCTCATGAATGTGCTGGGTGCATTAGTGAGCCCAAAAGACATCATTAACCACTCATACAGTCCACTATCTGTTTTGAAGGCAGTTTTCCATTCATTGCGTTCTCGAATCCTTGTCTAATGATACCTTCTCTTCAAATATATCTTAGTAAAGTATCTGGATCCACTAAAACAATCCATTAAATCATCCATTCCCGGGAAAGGAAATATGTACCTGACTGTGATCTTGTTGATAGCTCTGGAATTTGTGCACATGCACCATTCTCCTCCCTTCTTCAGACTGAGTATTGTTGGTACAACACATGGACTGAGACTTTCTCTGATCAACCACTTATCCATCATTTCCTGTACTTGCCTTCCAAATTCTGCATTTTCTTAAGGAGTTGGTCTATATGTAGCTTTATTTGGCAAGCTTGCTCCTGGTATTAAGTCAATGTGATGACTAATACTTCTAATGAGTGGTAAGGCATTTCGTAATTCATCCACAATGATATCAACAAATTCATCTAACAAAACTTTAAATTCTTCAGGCAGATCATCTAAATTTCTGGAGGTTAAGATTACCTTTGGCCTTCCTACGATAGCAAAATGCAACTCCTCACTTTTTACTACCTCCTGTAGCAATTCTTTCCCACTTATCAACATAATACTATTTCCAAGCATTCCTTTATCAGCATCATTCTTCAATGGCAACAATGTGTGCTTAGTTTCATCCTTCTCTATGGTATAGGTGTTTCTCCTCCCGTCATGAACCGCTTTCCAATAAAACTGTCATGGTCTCCCCAATAATATATGGCATACATCCCTGGGCATTGCATCACATGAAATCACATCCTTGTACGTACCAATTTGTATCTCCACATTGTATTGTTCTATCACAACGACTTGATGCCTCTTCTATAACCAAGACACTCTGTAGGGTGCAGGATGTACTTTCTTTGCTAATCCAAGCTTATCCACCATCTCTATGGACAAAAGATTGTTAATGCTTCCACTATCAATTATTACCTTACAACACTTACCTTTTTATTTACAGGTGGTTCTGAACAAGTTCTTCATCTGTGTAGGTTCTCCAGTCCCCTTCTCTGCTCTCAGCAAAGTTCTTCTTAATAACAGCGATTCACCTTCTTTAGGGGGTTCTTCCTTTCCCACAAGTCGAGATGGTTCTGGCTTTTCCTCAGCCACATTTGCACTCCTCTGACATGCTGATTTGTTATGAGGATAGTCCCATGACATGTGTCCCCATTCTCCACAGGTATAACACCTAACATCTCTTTCTCACCCTCTTCCTCTGGGCGCAAATCTTCCTCTGCTAGATTCACCCCTTTGTGGTGGTCTGCTACTTGAGCTTCCTACTTCATGTTGATGTTGTGGTCCTCTAGATCTGGTAGCTCCTCCACCTCGTGCTGAGCTTCTTCCTCTATTTCTCTGATTCTGCTTTCTCAAAATCTTCTCCTCTGCCTTCAAACTTGCTTGATAGGCATCCTCAATAGTTTTCAGACTTAACAAGCTAATCTGATCTTGTATCTCATACCTTAATCCATTAATATACCTAGCTATATTTTCCACATCATCCTCTACATGTCATGCTCTAATACTCAATCTATAGAATTCTTCTGTATACTCCTTAATAGACATCCCTTTCTGTTTTAAATTTTGCAATTGCTTAAAAAGATTCAAATGATAGTATTTAGGCAAAAACTTGGCTTTCATTTTACTTACCATTTTGTCCCATTGCTTGATCTTGGATTTCCATTTCCTCGTTCTTGATGTCTGTACCTCGTCCCACCAGATGGCTGCATGACCCTTCAATCTAGTGACTGCAAACTTCACCATCTTATTCTCCTCAACCTCTTCATAGTCAAAGTACTGATCTATGGATCTAGTCCAATCCATAGGCTCCTATGCATTCACACTCCCTTCATACATAGGAATCTCCACCTTAGGTTTTCCTCCTACTTTTGCCAACATCTTGATGACTTTAGCAGTTTCATTGTCTTCTTCTACTACCTCCTCTATAGGCGATTCTTCTGAAGAACTTTCATCTCCTTCATCAGATGCTCTTCTCTAAGCAGTCTTAAATGTCTCCATTCATGCACGCAAACTCCACACTTCTTCCAATAGAATTGCATTTGGATCTGGTATTCCTTGACCAATTCCTCTCCTTGGCAGCATCTTCGCTGTAAATAATTCTTTCTTCTGCTCTGATACCAAAAATGGTGCAGCGGAAACTATGGCTTTAATAAAACCCACAAAAATGGGTCTCTAAACCCAACAATCACCCCTTTTACACACAAGTATAACCCCTCTTAACTATCAGAACCCAAAAACTTTGAAAATAATGGCTTTTCCCTTTTCAGACCCAAAAGCCTTCAATAATGTTAAAATTGCGATTTTAAAAAATTATATACTTTAGCACTGTAGAACGAGATCTGATCGATCGGATGATCAGGATCCAATCACAATATCATTGATCAGTAGGCATAAGCCTCTTACATGAGTGCAAAACCTCGGTCTGATGCGATATCGCTGATCGCTATCGACGATCCCTAATGGGCGCTTAACACTTAATCAATCCTGCTCCCAATATGCTGATGCAACATATGTCTCGAACCTGATAGGATCTAAAGCTCCAACACATAATATTTCAAATCTCCTTCTTGAATCTGTTAAGCATTTTAGCGTGATGCTCTTTGTTAATGGCTTTCAAGGATGCGACAAGGAAGATACAAAGAATCGATGCAATTGGATTCTACGAACCCGAGAGCAACAAAACTCCGGCCTATAATCACTTGAGGTCTGTACTCTCCATTTAAACGTGTTTTAACCCGATACTTAGTGTATTTTGGGTGTTTTTGCCTTCGGAACCAGAATGAAAGAATGTTCTCAAAAATCAATCCCTTAACACCAGATCTCCATTAAAACATATGAAAAATACAGGCCAGCATCAATATTATCTAAATTTAGAGAAAAACCAAGCATTCGAGGCCTCCACAAGCCGGTTAAGGAATCATGCACACAATATTGTTTTATTCACAATAACAACACAGAGTATCGGCCTTAGGCTAGATTCTAAAATAAGATAGTCTCTAACTTATTACAATAATGAATTATAACAAATTGTTTGAGAGATCCAACCCTCTCAGCAAAAATCGGTTTTAACCCATTAGTCAATGAATTTCAACCTGTTTAGCCACAACATGTGAACAAGTTTTCACATTGCTGACTAAGTCCCGATGCTCCTGCATCAATTATGGAAATATATATCATATGACTAAGGTTAGAGTCATAACATAACAGAAACTAAATAGAACCATCTCAATATCAATGTAACAAGAACAAACATTCATGTAACTATGTAGGTTTTTATGAAGTACTTAAATAGAGTATCAAAGGATTAAAAAGATCCTAAATGGAAGGTCCTTAGTTTGGTGTCCCATTCCTAATTTCTCTAGGGGGGCCTATACACTAACAAGGAAAGGTTACAAGTAAAGTAAAAATAAAAAATAAACCCTAATGACTATAACAAACTAGGATGAGACAATCAGTTTCTTACAATTTCTGTATGACTAAAAATACTAAAGTGCATGAAATACACCAAATTTAAAGTATGAGAGAAGATATGTCTCTATTAGTAATATTAAATAGTAATGTGTGGAATTATTTTACATGATCCTTGACATGAGCTCCACTTGGAAACATTTTCTAGGTTCCTCCTATCGAAAAACTAAAGGTGTTATTCTCCTCAAAATCTTGACTCAAAACAAGTAGGAGAAAGATGAGTCAATTTATTCAAACAATATATGATGGAAAATAAATGTACAAACAAGGGTTTCCTAAGATGGAATAACCTTAAAATCATAGGGATGGATTTCTTGCGGATAAACATAAGTTCACTAAAGTAAGGGTTTTTCTCCTTCTCATTGACATTACCCTCTATTTGTACCAATAATTAATAGTTGGAATAGTTATACCAAGGCGATAGGAAGTCATTAACCTTGAAAATACATAAACTGCACTGGAAAGTAGACAATATTGAACACATTGTTGGAAATCATATCACTACCGAGAGGGGGGGTTGGTGAATCAGTAGTGATGACTTTAAATATTTTTCGCAACTTTATCTTAAGCAGTCATATGTCAATTATTCATGCCAAAACACATTAATTCATTACTTAAAAATCATTCACCTTTAACAAAAGAAAATAAAGACAATCACACAATCATGCACAATGAACACAAGGATCTCTGGTGGAAAACGCCCTCCAAGTCAAAAACCACCCATTGATGTTGGTGCAGCTCTGCTTCAAATTTTATTCATCAAAAATATCATTTTATATAATTATAGATATCTATGTCTAGCAACGAATTTTCTCATACTAAAATGACTTTGTGAACACCCGTCCACTGGAAGCATCAACTCCCCAACAAGCCTCGCGCAACACACATTGGACTATGAGAATGCTACTTCCTCTATTAAAGCTACCGATCACAATTGGAAAGGAACACTTATCCATTCTTTACCAAGCTATATTGATTTTTTGATCATCTAGGGTCTGATTTCATAATGTTTCAAACTGGACCCCTTGGGAAAAAAAAAACAACCTTTGCATTAAAATAATCAATACATGGGCTACCTACGGCATAATCTATGCATCTCAACTTCAATCAATTCATCAACATAAACTCATCAAACCAATTCTCAAGCATCGATTCAAACAATTAACAACTCAAGTATTAAAAATCAACCAGCAACAACACCTCTACACATCCAACATATATTAATCCAACACATTCACCAATAAGCATACTGAGTTCATAGGACAACATAAAACAGACTCAAAAACCTGCAGTAGAGTCATGACAAGCATCTCACATAAAGGATACAACAACAAATAATCACTGCACATAGAAATATCAATGACATGATCATCAAACTATATTGTGCTCCAACAATCCCTGATCCATGTGGTCGATACATATTGCATAACCTATGCAATAGACAGTGTAAACTTTGTCTTTGGTTGTATATCAAACACTTCCTCTACAATTAGTGAAAATTGGCCTCTCCATGCACCTCACTATTTTCTAATCTTAATAGATTATTTATGTGTGTGCGCATTTATATAAATTCAACCTTTGTATCATTATCTTTTATGGGAGTTTTCTCTATGTTCTCTACACAAATCTCTGCTCATTTCCCATGCACAATGGTTGATATGCTCCTATTTTTAAACAATGTGTGCCACTCTCTCCACTACTCACTCCATTAAGGCATTCACACTTCAAAATTCATTCATACATGTTTATTTAGTAAATTATATCCTTTTATGAAAATTCTCGAACAATAAATATCATAAAAACAGTTAAATCATCCGAGATACGCGAGGAATGAATGAAATATTGTCTTACAAACACAACTGTTGGCACAACATTGTTGATTGCCAACTGCAGTCACATGGATAATCCTTGTTCCCAGTGACTGGAGCTCTTAGTCGCATGGAAAAGCTTGCAAGGGAGTGGCTGGGGCAAAGGATCAAGGAAAACATAAAATATTCAACTCAAAACTACCTCCAACTTCTTGCTCAACATCTCTAGCATATGTAAAGCTTGTCCAAGCTATGACAAGCCTCAAAACCATATTTTCAACCTATTTTTGAGATTATACATGATGTATTCACCATAAGTGCAAGAATATACATGATGTAGCCATCATAAGCACAAGAACCAACTCATGAGTGTAGAAACTATATCAAGTGGCATCAATCATGAAGCTCAATTGTAGAGGGCAACTTGATACATCATGACAGCCTCATAAACACCTTTAGACATCATCAGGGTTCAAATCCATAACTCAGTAGCATCAAGGGAATCTCAAGGGCAACACCACAAGCATCATATACATGGAGACCTAGTAGACCAACCACCCATCAAAGGCAACACCATCAAACAATCAAGCATATGCATATCATCTTCAACGCAAACCCAGGTTGACATCAATGCAAACCATCAATCATTGCAAAACTATACTGCTATGTTGACATCAATTCCAACTATCACCTCATCACAACATCAATGCCAACAATCACCCCATTTGGCATTGATGCAACCCCAACTGAACCATCGAAACAACCTCATGAAGTACTAAAATCCTTATTTTCTCCCCCTTTGAGATCAATGGAAAAGGGACAAACTCATCAATGCTAACATGTGGGGAATGAAAGAGGAAATCCCCCTATCAATCTCAACATCATGCCAACACAAAGTTGATACAATTCAATGAATTGTTGTTAAGTTGAAAAAGCTCCCCTAGAACATATAAATGGGCTACAAAAACATCTCTTGGATTGTTGAACATGCTACTTTTCTTGATTCTAGTCCCTCTTTGTCATATGCAAGAAGGTGACTCCTCATATATCAATGATTTAACAAACTTTGGCCAAATGATAATCAATAAGATATAGGGCATAATACATGGTTGTATGAATGATAATACAATTATTTACAAAGCCTCTAACTAGATGAACAATGATTCCTCTCTCATGTATGAAATACACTCTCATGACTCAACCATGACTCATAAGAAGGATGTGACAGTACATGGCTACTCAAGGACTCCAAGATCTCATACAAGATTGAAATACATGACACCAAGTAGCCTAAACATGGTTGTAACACTTCTCATCTCTCATCATGTAGTAGACCTAGGGGGGATAGTATGGGGTACAGAGGGAGGTACCCAAAGGAATAATGTAATAATGGGATGGCCATAGTAAAAAATAAAGCAGTTAACCTGTATCATGTAAGGGACCACAAGTAGTTAGCAATAATGTAATAAGCCTATTGTATTAGATAGATGGTATTAAGGGAACCATGGTAATGACCCATGGTGTTGTATGTATGAGGCCTATATAGAGGCTAGATACTCCCCATTGAGAGATGTCAAGGATTATTGTATGAACAGGGCATATGGCTTGTGGAGTTTTCTCCTTCCTTAAGGAGTGAATGTATGGTGTTGCCCTACCTTAAGGGTTTGATTAATAAAGTGAATAATTTTTATATTCATAGCTTATTATTTCTTGGGTTTATTTATATTATCATATATTTTCAGACTAGATCTATAATAATTGGTATCATAGAACTTTCTTGGGCAAAGCAATTTTTTTTTTTAATTGCAGGAACTTTTTGGGGCAGGGAGTTTGCAGGTCAGATGTGTACATTTTGGTACAAAATTTATAGAATCTCATTGCAGATCTAGGTCCTTGTCAAAACAATACCCAATTTGAAAAAAAAATTGGCTGAATCGAAGTCTAGATGAGGGAGATATCGCTGATTTAAAAATCAGCTGTGTTGCAGACATTTTTTGGGGCAGTGGATTTGTAGATCAAATCTGTACATTCTGGGTCAACATTTGCATAATCTAATTGTAGATCTAGGTTCCTTTCCAAAAAATATCCTATTTAAAAAATAAATAAAGAAATCGGTTGAATCAGAGTCCGAATGAAGGAAATATCATTGATTTAAAATCAACTCTTCTTTTAGAAATTTTTGTGACAGCGAAACAATTGCAACGTGAATCTGAAATTCCAGTGCCTAGATCGGGATTTCTATCACATGGCGAGATGCATAATGGTCATTCCATTTCCAAAAATAGGTCATAATAAAGATTCTAAGCAATATTGACTAAACTGTGGCCACTTTAAATTTTCTCCAAGTGACTTTTTTCGTGCAGTCTAGCAAGATGTTTTTTACAGGAAAAGATGATAGCGCTACTACTGAAGAATTCATATAGATTCAAAAGTTCACATATGGGAAACGTTGGAAAGTTTTATTATCGCTTGGTTTCCAAGATGAGGTTGCCATATGGTGGTACTCACTTGACAACAAGTAGTTGACCAAACTTTTGGATGAAGAATTTGAAAAACTCTTTTTGGACAAATGGTCTCAACCTAGAAAATAGGGGAATGAGACATGTAAGGGGTTGTTTTCTACTGGTATCTCCTTGTTATAGGTTCATGGATGTATTCAGAAGGAGAAGATCATTGTGTCTATAAATCCTAGTTGCAAGCAAAATCTTATAAATGTTAATTTGGCAAAATAATTGCAAGTTCCAGCAAAACACATTGAAAACACACAGGTTGATAATGAGGATGTTCAAGTTTATAAATATTTGAACATTTCTATGGATAAGTATGTATTGCATTTTGATTTTTATGCCTCAGATACAGATAATGTGGATGTTGTTTTGGGATACCCTTGGATGGAATCTATTGGTACTATCAATATTAATGCGCAGAAGAAATTCTTGAAGCTCTGTATAAAAAAGGAAAAAAGAAAATTACATTGCAAGATATTTCCATTAAAACCCAAGAAGAGGCTATGGAGACAGAAACACAAAGCTCTAATGACATTGACACGTCAAATTATGAGCCTTTGATGGTTGACAAGGAAACACAAACATCATACTAAGTATCAGAAAAACAGGGAGTGTCCAAGGAGGCTGAAGCAGAAAATGTTACAAGTATTGATACATCAGATGAGGACTCAGTGGTTGAAGTAATATTGGAATATAAGAAACAACACCAAGCACCAGAACATGTACCAGATACCAATCAAGCTCCATTAGGTGGTGAATTAAAGAAAGATACATCGTTGGTTAAAACTTCAGCATATCACCATCCACATCGCCCCGCAAGAAAACAACCAACACAATGGCAACGAATCAGCAACAAGGACAACAACCCTCACATGCCAGATAGAGAGGGGTGACGATCCACCCACAATACAACAACACAGAAAAGCCACCAGGGTCAACTTCCATCTGAAGCAAACGAGGCACCAGCTAGATCGAGGGTTCACCTTTCTCTTAGATGGCTAGATGCACGTGCATGGTACCACTGGACTACTATTTTAAGTAGATCTTATTATTTGTGTTCTTCTTATGTTTCGAGGACAAAACATGTTTAAGGGGGGTGGAATGTAGTATACCTAGGGGGGATAGTATGGGGTACAGAGGGAGGTACCCAAGGGAATAATTTAATAATGGGATGGGCCATAGTAATAAATAAAGTGGTTAACCCATATCGTGTAAGGGACCACAAGTAATTAACAATAATGTAATAAGCTCATTGTACTAGATAGATGGTATTAAGGGAACCATGGTAATGACCCACTGTATTTTATGTATGAGGCCTATATAGAGAATAGAGACTCCCCAATGAGAGATGTCAAGGATTATTGTATGAACAGGCATATGGCTTGTCAAGTGTTCTCCTTCCTTAAGGAGTGAATGTATGGTGTTGCCCTATCTTAAGGGTTTGATTAATAAAGTGAAATATTTCTATATTTATATCTTGTTATTTCTAGTGATTATTTACAGTTATTGGGTATATTGTTATCATTTCATATAATTGTATGTTATGAAACCAGCTCAAGAAGAGATAGAAAAGATAGATCAACGCCTTAGAATTCAGCCTCTTCGAGGGGGCAACCTCCTTTACATTACATAAATGAGCAATTCTTGGATGATTCAAATGAAAAGACCTCCTCTCTATATATAGGAGTCTAAGGGGTCGTAAAATAATCAGAGCCTACATAACAAAAATAATGTAAGAGCACAATAATAACAATAGTGGGCTTTTATGGGGCACAATAGTAACAATATGGGCGCTACATGGGTACATCAATATAATAAGTGGGTTGTACTGATAACAATAAGGGGTTACACTAGTAGTATAGGGGCCTAACATTGTAGGTCAGATCTGTAACACATCACATGCACATAAACACACTCTTGACATGATCCATGACTCTCTCTCTCTCTTGACTCTTGTTCCAATATACGCCTAACTCAAATACAACTCAATATGAATAACAATTATTACATGGATTTATAGTAACAATACATGGCTATAACATTGAGAGTACATAGCCTTTATGAGACATTATGAACATAGATTACTCACACCAATGGCTTCTAGGCACCAATACCATAATTGTACAATTAAAAACATGAGATTATCACATCATTTTTGCATATATGGATCTTCATTTCAACCTTCAACCATACTTCTAATGAGGATGAATTAAACCATATGTTGCTAATGAGGAGAAATTATTGTTATTATCTTTAATTGTTAATCTATTTTCTATGTATCTTTTGCTTAGTAATGATTATTCTTCTATATCCTCCTAGTAAGGTTTGCAGGACAATAGAAAGGATTACTCAGTCTTTGGAAACAAATGGAAGAACTAGAAGAATGGAGGCAAAACATTAGGACTTTTTCCAATTTGTATTAAAGAAGAAGATTGAAAATATGAGAGAATTCAAGCATGCAACTAATAACAAGCATGGAAGAAAGAATTATCTCCTCATAAGAAGTAAGGATCACTTGCCTTAGGTGGAAGGGTTACCCCAGATTTTGGAGTCTCATAGAAGACCTAGTATTTTGGGAAAGAAGGACCCATGAACCAAAGGTAGAGATATAGAATTCAGAGGGAGTTGGAAGCAGAATTTGACATTAAGGATATTACGCTACACCTTGGGACTTGAGGATACATTGATTGGGATGGCAATGTTGATGATAGAGATATTATTGATGGTTGGGAACAGGTATGGTTTCTTGGAAAAAAATGAAGTAATATTATGTTGCACCACAGAGGAAGAAGAATATATGACAATTTGTACAATTAGTTGTGAATCAGTTTGGCTCTATAAAATGTTTGATGGACTATTAGACAACATGTTGGATTCGATCGTGATATTCCATGGATATATTCAGAGAACCCGAAATATCGTAGCACTATGATTCAAGATATGATGCAGATAGGAGCCGAGAAACTACAATGTATCTCCATGGATTAACAAGTAACTAATGCATTGGTGAAGTCCCTTCCTAAGGGAAACAATGACTATTCTTGAGACAAGCTTGGGCTTGTAGATATCTCCTCCCTTGATTGAGAGGGAGAGAGGATGGACTCATTTTTCTCCATGTGTCATGTATTAAGGCCAGGACTAACAACTGTAAGTCGAGTGTATGCACTTGGATAGGGAGAATGGTGGATTGGATAAGAATATTGGAGAAAAATTCTTGATTCATGTATTATGACCAAGACTAACATCCATAAGTCAAGTACATAGACTTTCCTAAAGAATGGTCCAGTGGACAAACTTTTCATTGGAATTAAGAGGAAATGGTCCTGTGAGGACATACCTTGGTGAACCTAGGTGCGTTATGTCCCTTGAGAGGCAGTGGTATCCTATTGAATTCCTCCTAGCATTATGATCTAATATAGTGGAGAGATAGAAAATAGTTTTCAAGGGCTTGGTAGTTTCATAAAATTGGTTAGGATGATTATATCATCATTGATTCTTATCAATATGGATCCCTTCTTATAGAAGTATTCAACTTGAAAATATCCTCATAAGTTATTATGAATACCTCCCTAGCTAAGAGAGAGTGTTGGAATTATAGCTAGGCTTAGTATTTGTTAGTGTCAGCCAGTTTAGCCTGTCACTAGTGATCAAATATGCTCTTACAACATGTTGTGAGGGTGTCAAGTCAAATTTTTGTCATTTCAATGAATCTTCAAATAAAAATTTGGTCACTGGTTTTTTATGTCTAGGTCATTGCTACTCCCTTAACTTACTGAAGGTCTTCATCACTCTCACGGTCATTGTCTTCTTCGAGGTATCATATCTTCATTTAAGTGTCTTGGGTCATGAAATGGTTAAATTCCTCATTGTAGGTCATGGTCTAAGGTTTCACTCCATGATATGAAAATGGGGCACTTAGTCTGCTTGTCTAACTTAAAAGAACCTCTCCCACTTCCAAGGCTTGTTTATTCCCAAGTCCTTTGATTAACAAATGTGGAATTAAGAAATGCTTGAAATTATAGGTGTATGTTTGTGTTTATTTTTGATTGTTAAGTGTTGTAATTACGGTTTCTTATGCTAATATTCTAAATACAAAGAACAATAAATAATGCAGCGAGTAAACCACACACATAACAACAATATTAATATGGAGTTCACCCAAAAATCTTGGGCTACGTCTGTGTGAGCTCTAGTCAACTTGACTAGGCTCTCTAGGATTATGGCAGCAGTTCTTTTACAAGTCTTTGACTCAACTCCATTGGTTTACATAGAACACGATGGGCTTACTTTACCATCTCATCCCTGGCTCTAAAGCTCTCGGCTTTCTAGCTCTAGCTCTCACTCTGGCTCTGGCTCTTTGGTTATGGCTCCAGTTCTCGCTCTCGACTTTCGCTCTAGCTCTTGCTCTGGCTCTTCGGCTCTGGATGTGGCTCTGGCTCTTCGAATCTCGCTTCTTGGCCCTCTATCAGTTTACAGTTCTCTCTGGGATTTTCACTTGAACTCCATGTGACTCTATTGGCTGCCTTTTGCTTATGTGCTGCCTGTTTTTCCTTAGCTTCCTATGTTGGCTTGGCTCTCAACAATAGAAACACCAAAAACACCCTCAGCAACCAACAGTCTTCTCATTCTGTTGTTCTGTGGCTTTTTAAGCCAAATCGACGCTCCCTATTCAATTTCCTTCTCAGGCTCTACAACTTCTGGCTTTGGTCTGCGCAAATCCCTCTTTTGGAATTCAATAATAATTGAATAATGCCTTTAGGGTAGGCGGCCACCTGTTCCGTAACAGAATGGACCCATCAGCGCTTGAAATCCTTCAAAAATAGTCGTTCTCTTTTTACATAGATAACGCTGTAAAACACGGGAAAATCTGCAGAGATCACTATTCCCGGACTTCCATTTTTCATAAATGCGCCCTAAGCTCCCATCGAGTCTACCCACAAGTCACTGTCGCTAGTCGCAAATGGCCTGTTCCAAGGTTTTCCTTCGTATTTTAAAAATAAGTTAAACTGTGAAAATAACGTAAAAATGGCTCCCTCCGAACTTGAAACAATATATATTTCCATTTGCGAACCATTTTGGTTCTAGTTTATCGCATTGTGCATATATATATATAACATATGGTTGCTCCTTTGTAATGCTCTAATTGTGATTTGCCGATTTCGGCGATCACACCATCGCATCAGCCAGGGTCCCACCTTTGCCTTGTGGTATCACTAATTGTGATTTGCGATATCAGCGATTGTGGTATCAAATCAGCCCAGTCCATCGCATGTTATGCTTCTAACTGCCCGCCGACTACCACTGTCGATTGTGATTATCAATTAGATCTGGATCATTGATCGGCCAGATCCGAAGGTTCCTGTTCACTACCTCTTTGACCTCTGATAGGCTCACTTTTCATGGTGTTATCTACCTTTTAGAAAACTTCTTCTTTTGCGATGGTTTTGACCTTTTAGGATATCTTGAAGACTTAGAGGTTTTTTGGACCGATTATTAAGGGATTTTGCCTCTTTTTCCCTTTGGAAAAGGGTAGCTTCATTTTATGATAGATCCTTCATCTGAAGTCTGTTTTCACCCATTTAAGTTGCGTTGGATTTAGAATGAGGAGATCTCTACAATGAGACTATTTCCAAGAGCAGCCTGAGACTTCCACTTTCCTCTGATTTACAAAGGATTTGTGCCATTTGGCACATTTTACCTCTTATATGAAGTCTTTTAGACTTAGAATTTTATCCAGGATCCATTTTTGGATCACACCTTCACGAGGACCCAAGTACTATCTTCTGGTTGTTTTATTTGCCATCTCCCGTAAGAATTCCACTTCTGAGCACAATGTTCATATTCGAATCTTCCTCGCGTGGCTCAAACCTCATCATCTGCAAGTTCTAATTTGGGGGAGGCGGTGGCACTCCTTTGTCGCGTATCCTAGCTATCAGCGTAGGAGAATATTCTGTCTCATGATCAAACAAGGTGCAATACAAACATGACACGCACGTTGGATTCATGCAATCATGGCCATAATGTCCTAGCCCTCTACAATTGTAGCATATCAACTTTCCGTGACCTCTTCTAGGTCCTCCTCTCCCTCGACCTTGTCTGTGCCCTTGAAATCCTATTTGTGCCACTCCTACATTCTAGTCAAGGGGCCATGTTTCAGCCTGAACTCTGCAGGTGGGAGTTATATCCATCATCAACTCATAGCTTCTACAAGTGCGCTCATCGTGTCCCACCAACCTACAAAAGTTGAAGAACAGTTGTTGTGAATTTTGTGTATACTTCTGTAATAAGTGACAATTGTCTGTGGCATGTTTTCCAGCTATTTGACTATTCGCGCACCACAAAGTAGGTGCCACACTAGGTCATGATTGAGCTTTTGGACTTAAAGGCATTAGTCCTCCTCCTGGGAGGTAATTTGTAAAAACCGGGCAGTGGTCCTTATCATGACCTTGATCCTTGCATTTTATGTAGCATAACTCTTCGCGCACTTCTGGTAGAGTTGTCCTATCCTGTTTCAGACTCTGCATCTCAAGGCATAAATTTTTTAGCTATGTGTGGATCTGCTGAACTCCTATGTTAGGATCCTACATTGGGGTCTCATGCAGTGCCATGGAAATCTCCAGGGCTTTTTCCTAAGTTGTTATCTTCTGCTGCGATAGCGCACTCCTTAAATGTGGCATTAGCGAAGCTAGAAACCACTCGCGATGCTATCCATCTCTTATATTCATATTAGCTTCATAAATCATACATTTTGGCCTCTGATTCAACTCCCAAGGAAGCTTTCCTGGTAGAATAGTGATCTCTTTGAATCCAATGATTGACTACGCTTCAGACTTCAACCTGCTAAATTATTTATTTAACATTGCTTGGATATCCGTGATTAATGCATTTGGATTATCATTGGAATTCTTAATATACTAGGTTAGTGCACAGTCCTGTAGGGCACTAACCAGTGTCTCTTTCATTATATTTTCATTTGTAACTCCTTTCACTTCCCATATAGCGCTTACCACAAAACAGAATTGGTCTAGATCCTCATTTCCCAAACCTTTGAACACAGGAAACTTCATTGTGCTTGCCATATTGAATCATGGTGGTGGTGGAGTGGGTACGAGTGAAGATGGAGGTGATGGTGATGAAGCTGGTGGCTGCATGGGTGGAGGTAGTATTTAGGGAATTATTTGTCTTATCAAGTGGATCGTACTTCATGATGAGACCTTTGCGAGCTCTTCCTCATCCCCAAGTGGAGGTGAAATCAAGGGGCTAGCATCTAGTCCCTTATTTCCTTTGTTCTTGTAAGCTTTTCCACTTCGTGTAGCCCCAATCATCGAGGTAACTGCATAACCCTCTTTTCACACAATGGCATTTTAATCCAAGTATTCAAATACTTTACGTACTTACCTTGCGTCCTTTGAGAAAGCGTCTCTATGCCTCGCTGTAGCTAACTTAGGTGTCAACCGCGAACTCAGTAACGAATCCTCCTATAATACGATTGAGCCAATGATCAACGACACACACGATCTTATCCTCTGATGCTTCCAACCTTCACACTAACTCTAGGGTCCACACAATAGGACTATCAAGCTTCCACGTTCCTTGGCTATCTGCTAGCTTCGTGATCCACTCATATAGCTAAGTAGAGAAGGACACAAAGAATATTTCATGGATCTTCATGTACATGTAGCAGTCTAACCACTCTTCTTTTGATAGTCACAGGTTCCTATTCTCCTGCGTCGTTAACTCGTGAATTATTCTATCCAACTAGCCTTCAATTTATTTCTTAGTTGGATTCTATTGATACGACATCAGACATCTCTATGCAGATTTTGATCTCGACAACAAAACCATTTGTTGGCTTATGGGGGCTTGACCCAGGTTCAGATTTTTAGCCAAACAAATCCCTACACTATTGGCCCTTTCGACATTAGCCCACCGAGCATGAACTGAAGTCTCACTTGAAGCAGTATGGGGGGATGCTGGAACCAAGTTTCCGCACCCTTGAGATGTGTGTAATGTTGGTTTAGTCCAACTATGTCTACCTTCACACAGGTATTTTTGCACACTATTCTAACGTTTAATACCTTCATGATCTGTTATAATCATCTTTCACGCAGCCCTGACGAGGGGCTGAGATGATTTCGTGTTGTTACAGAAATGACCTACGCTATTTCACAAAACTACATTGCGTATCTTACTTTTCTTCTTAACATACCTTACTTATCTTCACCTAAACAATTATTCTATCTTGCATTCACTTAATCAACACAATTATACACATTCGCGCATCATATAATATTAGAAGTGAATTTCATACCCAAGATAACAGATGCATAAAACAAGAAATAAGTACACAAAAATGATATGAAACTTCTCTTTATTAATACTTCCAACTATTGTAGACTCGACTCGCCCTGCACACTTCCATGCACTCAGCTGCGGACTACTAAGTCTTTGCGCACTCAGTTGCAGAGCCTTCTCCTACTCTACGACTAAAAACTAGACTTTACACTTCATATATGACTCAACTCTTCATCCTTATCATCATTAGATTGATCTCTTAACTACTTAGAGCTTCACTCTATTTATACAATCCCATGGTCCACATACCATGGGTAGATCTCTACAGCTGACATTACATTAACAAAATTAAGGGTGGAAAACACTATGACTCTTTTAAAACTAAGTTCTTGGAGGGCAACCCTATGACTCTTTTACAAACTACAAGCTCCATGCCCACAAAATGTGGAGTCTTTACATCGGAATTACAATATTTGACCAAAATATGGGCTCTAAGCCCCAAAACTTCCCTTGGGGGATCCCGCGCCCTACAAGAGCACTTTGGGTTTCGGATTTCCATGTGCTTCACATTTGTTGCATTATGTTTTGTAGATATTTTTAGTTCGTGCTCTTTGATTTATCATTTTCTTGAATAATTACTTGAAAGTATAATTAATTTTATAATTAGAGTGCTTCCTTTATGATATTTCTGCAACTTGTTTCCCTATTATGGTTTCTTTCCCCAAAGCTACAATTCATTTCTTTCCCCAAAGTTACAGTTCACCCAACTGTCTCCTATTATTTGGTGCCTTAATTTTTTTTATTCCTTCCACTCAATTCATAGTTTCCATTGTTCCAAGAATATCACTCAATCAATGTATCATCACGTTTGCACCAATAACTCTGAAGCCCTGAAGAAATATTAAAAACGAGGAGAAAGGTATACTCTATGTCATGTTCTCCCCTTTCACAACCATTTTTCCAAGAGAGAAGTGACATGATGTTGAAATCTATCCACTATATACAACAGACATGTAGTTATAATATTTCTCACAGTTCCTCTTTTATTCATATGTAATTCAAGCTAACTTTTGATCTTAATTAGTGTGGATATGTTATAATCTTTTTCTGATAGTTTATATTTTGTTTGTATGGAACTCAAGCTAATGTATGATCTTAATCAGTGCTCTTCATTTTTTAATAGATATGGTAGTGATAGATATGGAATAATTTTAGGAGATAGTGAAACTAACATTACCAACAATGAGCATGTAGGTTACTCAGATTCCTTAAGAGAGGTACAAACCTTACCACCTATAACCAGATCCTACAGTCCAAGAAGATATTCATGCAATAATTTTATGAGAGAGTGATAATAACATTACCAATAACTCCACATAAATTTAGGTTGTGGAGTATAACAATTAGCGTAGGCCCCATTTGATTCAGATTGGTAAGAATCTACTATAACCAGTTGAAGTTCAAATTTCAGGGCATTCTTGTATGGGCTTTACCTAGAAAGTACTAAAATGAAACTTATTTGCAGTAGGTATATATGATTGTTGGGTTGTGTTATATTTTTTCAACGAGTAGCCCACATAGTTAACCGGGGGGTTAGAAGGGGGTGGAGCCCCCCCTTCATTGTGTCGATTGTGTAGCGTGGGGAGTCATAGGGAGTTTGAGGGGTGTAGGTAACCGCACTCTATGGGGTCTCGGGCAGCACCCTGGAACATTTTTGTTTTGGAAGCTATGTTAGGTTGGGCGGACCCACCTATGGTTTGTGCATGATTTTCGCACATGTCTTTGGATGTGATGGTTTTCGGTCCATGGTATTGGATGCTTCGACATGTATAAATATGTATTATAAAATTGAAAGGAACGTAATGAAAAATCAAGCTCGTAGTCCCGGTTTTAGGATCCAGGGAAAAATCTCTATGTATATGTGTTTTATGTGTTATGCTCTCGCATTGTTTATTTTATGTGTTTTAGAATTCGTATGCAGGTGATTTATGTACGGGGTTAAAACCTACATTTGGTATCAGAGTTGGATTTGGCTTCAATGGGATGCCTTTATTGCTAAGGGGTTTTGCTTGGGCCTGTGGTAGACCCTGGTCAGTGGGAGATCTGCGAGATCGATTCTAGTGGTAAAAGAAGATGGCAAGTAGTGGAAAGATAGAGATCGAGAAATTCAATGCTCAGAGTTCTGAGTTGTGGAACTCAGGATCGAGGATTTGTTGGTGGATAAAGATTAGTGGATCGTGGTAGATATGGGTACTAAACCAACGTGATTGTCCGATGAAGAATGGAAGAAGTTGGATCAGAAGGCAACGATCACAATACAATTATGTGTCTCAGATTCAGTATTGCTGGATATATCAAGGGAAGCTATGGCGAAGGCTTTGTGGGACAAGTTAGGGACTTTGTACCAATCTAAGTCTTTAGTGAATAAACTGTTCCTGTGGAAAAGGTTGTATAACCTGAGAATGAAAGATGGAGACTAGGTGACAGAGCATTTGAACACATTTAATACTATGGTAAGTCAGTTAGCATATGTTGATACTAAAATTTCAGATGAAGATAACTGCATCAGTTTGTTGTGTTCTCTACCAGATTCATGGGATAGTCTGGTTATGGCAATAGCTAGAAATGCAATTGCCTTGCAGTTTGATGAAATAGTCTCATCCTTGCTTATGGAGGAGATGAGGCAGAAAAATATGGAGAGCCAGAATGGTGATGCCTTGTTTGTATGAGGACGGTCCCAGAACAAAAAAAAAAAAAAAAAGTCATTGAGAGATCTAAATCTAGAGGGAGATCTAAATCTCCACGAAAACCTATAAAGGTGGTGTATTGGAAATGCGGTAAGGAAGGGCACTTCAGAAGGGATTGTAAATCTAATGCTCCTGATAAAGGAAAGGGATCTGATGATGCTCCTTCTGCAGAGGCGAAAACCACCTCAGATGAAGGTGGGGATGTGTACTTGGCTTCTTCAAGTACACATGTAGATCATGAGGCATGGTTGATTGACTCAAGTGCATCCTTTCACTTCACTCCCCATAGAGAGTGGTTCCACGAGTATGAGAAATATGATGGTGGTGATGTCTTCTTAGGAGATGATAGGAAGGCTAGAATCATTGGTCGTGGAAAAGTAAAGTTGAAGTTGGAAGGTGGAAGGGTTAGAACCCTTCCGAGTGTTCTACATATTCCTGCGTTGGCTAGAAATCTGATTTCTGTAACCAAGTTGGATGATGCAGGTGTAAAGACAGTGTTCGAGAAGGATACCTGCAAGATGGTTCAAGGAGAATTGGTATTGATGTGGGGAGTTCGGATTGGAACTCTGTACAAGCTGCAAGGTAGCACTGTTGTTGACGGATGCAACAGTTCTGTGGTTCCTGAAAGTGGAGCAGAAAATCTAGTGGTCTCTAGAGAGAAGACCATGCTGTGGCATCAAAGGCTTGGACATATTGGAGAGAAGGGCCTTTGAATATTTCATGGTAAAGGTATGGTAGAAGGTATGAGTAATAGCTCTTTGGATTTTTATTTCTGTCAAAATTGGGTATATGGGAAGTAGAATAAGGTGAGTTTCCCCTTTGGTGGTAAGAGGGCAAAAGAGATATTAGAGCTTGTGCACAATGATGTGTTTGGACCTATGAAAGTTCCATCACTAGGTAGGTCTGTGTACTATGTACCATTTATAGATGACTTCTCTTTGAATACATGGATATATTTCCTTAAGAAGAAATCCAAAGTTTTTGAAAGGTTTAAAGAATTTGAGGCTCTGGTGGAAAGCCAGAGAGAGAAGAATATAAAGGTGTTGAGGACAGATAATGGTGGAGAGTTTTGCAGTAAGGAGTTTGAAGAATTCTGTAAGAAGTGTGGTATAGTATGATAGAAGACTACTCCATATACACCCTCAGCAAAATGAAGTTGCAAAAAGAATGAATAAGACGTTGATGGAAAAGGAAAGAAGCATGCTCAATGGTGCTAGGTTAGGACAGGAATTTTGGGCAGAGGTGGTGGAGACAACATTTTACATGGTCAACAGATCACCTTCATTAGCATTGGAGGATAAGACTCCACAAGAGGTATGGACTAGTAAGAAACCCTCTCTTTGACATCTGAGGGTATTTGGATGTGATACATATGTACATGTTCTAAAGGAGAAACGAACCAAGTTGGAGAGTAAATCTGAAAAGTGCATCTTTATTGGGTATAAGGATGGTTTAAAGGGTTATAAGTTTTGGAACCCCGTAAAAAGGAAGGTTGTGCACAACTGAGATGTGGTGTTTAAAGAGGTGAAAGATGTTATTAAACATGAAGTCTAACCAAAGGAACCTAAGAAGAAAAATTTTGAGCTAAAGGAGGAAGAATCAGACTCTACGGCAGAGGAGGAATTAGAATATGAGGAACCAAAGACTCCAAGTGATATGAAAATAGGGCTCTTAGGCTTCTTGTCTAACTTACAAGAACCTCTCCCACTTCCAAAGCTTCTAATTTTCCCAAGTCTTAATGATTAACCAATGCAGAAATCAGAAATGCTTGGAAATATGGGTGTATGCTTGTATTTGTTTTTAGTTGATTATTTACTTTAAATTCTGTCATTTGTGCTGATATGGGAAGGTACTTAAATTGATATACAAATGCATATAACAGTAGTTAGAGCAGCAGTAAAAACAAACACATAAGACAACAAGATAATATGGAGTTCACCCTGATATTTTGGGCTATGTCTCCTTGAGCTCTAATCAACTCGATCAGGCTCTCTAGGATTATGGCAATAGTTATTTTACAAGTTCCTACACTTAACTCCAATGTTTTACATAGGAACATTGGGCTCAGAACACCATCTTATCCCTTGGCTCTTTAAGCTCTTTGACTTTCTAGCTTTGGCTCTTGGCTCTGGCTCTGTCTCTTGCTTTGGCTATGGCTCTGACTCTATCTCTGGCTTTTCTAAGCTCTTTCACTTGGCCTTTGCATGCCTCTATTAATCGCTCAACCTCTAAGCAACTCCAACAATAATATTTTGCTATCAATTGAGCTCTCTGGCTTTTCACTTGACCTCTGAGTGACTCCCCAGACTCTTTGTGCATTCAGCGTCTCTCGTTGTTTTCCCTCCAATCTCTGGTAGCTTTGCCTATTATAATTAGCTCGCCTGTAGCTTTTCCGCTTCTAGGTCTGCTATACTGCTTCGTCGGCCACTCTCTTTTTCTCCCCTTTTACTGTCTATCTGTTTGTGGCTTAACGCCAATCCATCTCATGTCCGTTCACTTCCTCTCCCAACTCTTCAACTCGCCTACTTCTATTTGTTGGAATTCCCTACTCTGTGTCATCATCACTGTAACGCTTCACAGAGAGGTGGCCACTTGTCTCCTCAGGAGCTAAGTAGCTCTTCATCAAACAGTTCGTTACTTCGGTTACTCTGTGAAATGATTCATCTGTCAACTTAGCGGTCCAACTAGACTTCAATCTTTATGTTCTGAAGCTTATTTTCTCTATCGAATCTGGTTTCGCATCGAGCACAATCTTTGTCATTAGATCTGGGGCCTCCATATCCTACGGTTATCGCTCTTGTCACGCGGTTGACATGCTTCTACGTTAGCCACGACCAGAACAGTTTTCTCTCTCATCCATCGGACACCCATCAATCAATGTATGGAATCACTGGGTCCTCTGACAAACCCGCTTACCACCTGAAATGCCTCCGATATTCCCCCAATTTTGGAGCATGATTTTGGAGTGTAGGACCGCCTTTGGTTTTAGCGCTTTTACCACGATTTCTCTTGGCTTTCCTTGTGACCGAGCGCTCAGGCCTTTTCCATTTCGAGGGGTTTTGCACTAATCACGCATCAAAAACAGCCTCTGTTTTCTGTTCTGAGCCTCCTAACTGCCATTTTTGCACCATGCAGAGACCCCATGGTCCAACGGTCAATCACTTTGACCGAAGGTCCTTGTTGCTATGTGCTGGTTGTAAATTGTCGTTGTTTAGAGGTTATTTCTGATAAGGTTCGACATCCACAAGACTTTAAACTTTGGTATGAGTTTTTACAGAGTTCAGGTAGCTTTAAGAGAGTTTAAGGATCGAAATTGGGATAATGCCTTCCCACTAAAAGAACTTTTGGCTGATCAAAAGACTGATATACTGATCTGAGTAGTAAATGAGAGTGACAACGCCCTCTTCTTGCAGCCTCCCTACACTTACCTTCGCATAGTTCCTCTAAACCAAAATCTTTGACTACTTTCCTTCTTGGATGGGTTGGGCGTCTCGAGAAGAACTCTTTCTCTCCTGGACTTCATGTAGAAATTTTGTTGTGAAATTTTCAGAAGGTAGTTTGAACTTTCTTGTCTTGATCCTTGATCCAAGGTGGCTCAAACAAATGTGAAGTCCATCTGCGCCACAAAATTTCATTTGTACCTGTTTGAAAATCTGTCAACAACAACTCTTAACAATAGCAGGCATACAGAAAACAATTACATGGACTAACTCCTGCTTCAACAAAGAAATAGATTTCACATCTTGTGAACCCTTCCATGTCTTATATCTGCATACAAATGATTAGCTAGATAACAAGCTAATAAAACATGCCTTTACAACAAATGACCTTTCAAGTCAAGCATGTAGGAAAAAGACCTTTAGGACTCTTTTCCAAAATATGAAACACTTCATCCTTATCTCCATTTTAGAGACCAAGTTAACTTCTCCCAAGCCAACATTACATGCACCTCATGCTCATGCATGCATTCCATATATCAACTTTTAGTTAAGTACATTGTACTTTCGAAGCTAAAATGAACATATTGTTGCAGCAATAAAGTGAGTTTTCTACTCAACCTCTTTCCATTTACCATTTTGTAAGATCCTGCAACTTTCATTTATTCCATGAATAAATGCAAATAGATGCATCACTAGACATGCAGCCTTAATTGGATAAGAATTCTAACCATTTCTAACCAATCCATTTCAAAGGTCCCTCCTCTGTTTGCACATCAGCATCAATATGTGAATCATCATGAACCACATCAACCATGGAATCTTTATTTCCATCCCTTACATTTTCTTTTTCAACCTTCTCCTTCAGCTTTGGTGGAAGCAATGTTGGATTCAAAGTCCAACACCTTACAGAAAGATGCCCTTGCTTATGGAAATAAGTGCAACACATGTGCATCCTTTTGACAGCATGATTTTCCTTGTCTTGTGGACCTTTGGCTGCTTGCTTCTTTTCCTTCAAAAGTTTCCTGTATGTGGTCATCCTCTTCCAACATCTAGAAACATAATGGTTATCCAAACCACAAAGGGAACATGCAATTCTTTTTCCATGCTTTACAAAATCAAAAGGAATGTTTTTAGAACCAGATTTATACCTGCCTCTTCCACCTTTATTGCCTTCATGAGGAGGTGAAGCAAATGAAGAAGTGGCTCCCTTTGGAACACCATCACTTTCTTCAAGGCTATCAGAGTTTCCACAACTCTCTATTTCAAGTGTTTGCTTTTGAACACCTGCATCATGCAAATGATGTCTCAAGCTATTGCATTCCTCCTTAATATAATCTTCACACTTCTGAGGTAGAGGACCTACAATGAAACTCCTTTTTGGAACTGTTTCAACGGCCTTCATGGCAGCTTTGGAATTCTCTCCATAAGACTGTCCATAGCCAAGACCCAAATACTTAGGCCTTTCCTCAATCATTATTGGCTCAACAATACCTTGTGCATGTTTTCCCAATCATTTCCTTCATAGCACATTTAGGACATTAGCTTGGAACCTATGCCTCTGGTATGTTTTTCAAAAGAACCAATACAAGCATTCTTAGAAAAATTTGAAGACAAACAGGAATGGTTTACCTCTTCTCCAAGCTGAGACTTGGCCAAGGCTTCTTTTGCAACAAAGAGTTGTGACTCCAACTCATGCATCCTTTTCAGGTTCATATTTGCAATATGAAGTTGCCTCTCCATTTCCTGCAATTTGCTAGAAAGCATCTGCTTCTCTTCCTCCATAGAATTCAACTGCTCTCTAAGTATGCTGCTCTTCCTTCCATCCTCATACATTTCTCTCACCATCTCCATCATGGTGGATAAGTCTTGCTTCATGTCTCCATGAAAGGAACTTCGGGAGCAAGAAGAATTTGAGGACTCACTTGTAGAAGTTGTCATTATACCAATGAACAAAAGAACTTCAAACAAGATTATTAAAGAGCTTATCTAGTAACGTCTTGTAATAACCTTTTGTGCTTCAAGGATTGCCCTGAGGTCCTTTGGGATAGAGGAATGCCTTCAACTCTTCTTCCTTCTTGTCCTTCCTGGATTGAGCTATCAATAGCTTTCCATTCACCTATGCAAACTCAAGCAATAGTCATTCTGCAACCAAGCATACAATTAATGAGGCAATCAATCATTGACTGTCAAAAAACCTTTCAATCAAGCATTCTGTTACAACCTTCTTTGAAGGTGGGGTTAATCAATCTTAAGCTCTGACCACCTGATCTGAAAATGGGGCTCTTAGGCTTCTTGTCTAAATTACAAGAACCTCTCCCACTTCCAAAGCTTCTAATTTTCCCAAGTCTTAATGATTAACCAATGTAGAAATAAGAAATGCTTGAAACTATGGGTGTATGCTTGTATTTGTTTTCAGCTGATTATTTACTTTAAAGTCCGTTGTTTGTGTTGATATGGGAAGGCACTTGAACTAATATACAAATGCATATAACAGTAGTTAGAGTAGCAGTTAAAACAAACACATAAGACAACAAGATAATATGGAGTTCACCCTGATATTTTGGGCTACGTCTCCTTGAGCTCTAATCAACTCGATTACGCTCTCTGGGATTATGGCAATAGTTCTTTTACAAGTGCCTACACTTAACTCCAATGTTTTACATAAGAACATTGGGCTCAAAACACCATCTTATCCCTTGGGTCTTTGAGCTCTTCGACTTTCTAGCTCTGGCTCTGGCTCTTGCTCTCGTTGTGGCTCTGACTCTAGCTTTGGATTTTCTAAGCTCTTTCACTCAGCCTTTGCATGCCTCTATGAATCACTCGACCTCTAAGCAACTCCAACAACAATATGGTGCTATCAATTGAGCTCTCTGGCTTTTCACTTGACCTCTGAGTGACTCCTTAGGCTCTATGTGCATTCAGCATCCTCTCGCTGTTTTCCCTCCAATCTCGGGTGGCTTTGACTGTTACAATGAGCTCGGCTTGGGTTTTTCTGCTTCTAGGTCTACTCTACTGCTTCCTCGGCCACTCTCTTTTTCTCCCCTTTTACTCTCTATCTGTTCATGGCTTAACGTTAATACGTCTCATGACTGTTCGCTTCCTATCCTGACTCTTCGACTCCCCTACCTCTGTCTGCTGGAATTCTCTGCTCTGCGTCATCATCACTATAATGCTTCACAGAGAGGTGGCCACTTGTCTCCTCACGAGCTGAGCCAGCTCTTCCTCAAGCAGTTCGTTACTTTAGTTACTCTATGAAATGATTCATCCACCAACTCAATGGTCCAATCAGACTTCAACCTTTATGTGCCAAAGCTTATTTTCTCCGTCGAATCTAGTTTCCCATCGGGCGCAATCTTTGCCATTAGATCTGGGGCCTCCAGATCCTACGGTTATCACTCTTATCGCACAATTGACTTGCTCAGATGTTAGCCCGCAATGAGAGCGGTTTTCTCTCTCATCCGTCAGACACCCATCTATCAACGTATGGAATTTCTATGTCCTTTGACAAACCTGCTTACTGCCCAAAACACCTCCGATATTTTGCTGGTTTTAGAGTACGGTCTTGGAGCATGGGACCTGCCTTCGGTTTTAGCACTTTTCCCACTGTTTCTGTTGGCTTTCCTTGTGACCGAGCGCTCGGGGCTTTTCCATTTTAATGGATTTTGTGTTAATCACACATCAGAAACATCCTCCATTTTCTAGTCTAAGCCTCCTAACTGCCATTTTTGCACCATGCACAATCCCCATGGGCCAATAGTCAATGCGCTTTGATTGAAGCTCCTCGTTGCTCTACGCTGGCTGCAAATTATCATTGTTCAGAGGTTATTTTTGATAGGCTTCGACATCCACAAGACTTTAGACTTCGGTATGAGTTTTTACAGAGTTCTAGTAGCTTTAAGAGAGTTTAAGGATCCAAATTCAGATCACCGGGTGTGAGAAGATCAATTCAAGAAAGAAGGAAACCAGAAAGGTATAGTCCATCCACTTTCTATTCAAATTTTGCTTTATGTGTTACTGATGATTATCCCATAACTGTGAAGGAAGCAATAGATTTAGAGGATGGAAAACTCTGGAAAGAGGCCATGGTTGATGAAATTGCATCTTTGCACAAAAATGAGGCTTCGGATCTAGTGGAGTTGTCAGCTGGAAGGAAACCCATTGGCAACAAATGGGTGTTCAAGAAGAAGACAAATGCAGAAGGAAAGGTGGAGAAATATAAATATTGGTTGGTATCAAAAGGTTATTCCCAGGTGTCGGGAATTGATTTTGGTGATATTTTTTCTCGTGTTGCCAAGGTAACTTCTATTAGATTACTTTTATTTGTTGCTGCTTCTTTTGATTTGGAGGTAGAACAGATGGATGTGAAGACAATTTTTCTTCTCGGGGATCTGGAAGAGGAGATCTACATGAAGCAACTTGAATGCTTTACGGTGTAGGGTAAGAATGAATTGGTCTGCAAGTTAAAGAAGTCTCTGTATGGGCTAAAACAGTCACCAAGGATGTGGTATAAAAAACTTGATACATTTATACGGGGACTTAGCTTCACCAAAAGCAAAGCAAATCACTGTGTGTATTTTAAATTAATTGGTGACCATGTTATTTATATAGTCTTGTATGTGGATGATATGTTTCTGGTTGGAAATCACAAAGAAATTATCCAGGATTTGAAGACCCCTTTGTCCTCCAAATTCGACATGAAAGATCTTGCTGCTGCAAACTATATTTTGGCCATGGAAACTAAAAGAAATCGAGCAAAGAGGAAGCTCTGGTTAAACTAGAGGAAGTATGTCGAGACAATATTGCAAAGGTTTAATATGCAGGATAGTAAACCGGTGAAGGTTCCTATTCCTGT
>APFE031678153.1:39003-58103 GCA_000404065.3 Pinus taeda | reverse complement strand
TTTTTTAGAGAAAAATAACTATCTTAAATTATAAATTTTAATATTTCTTAAAAAAGAAAAAAAATTCATTATTAATCAATAATTAAAACCTAAATCTCTCCTCATAGATTTAGTTTAGAGATTTAGTTTTTTCAAGTGGGTTCTTCTAGTTAAATGCTTACACATTTTACTCATTCTAATGCACTGGGAAGCACATCCAACCTTAATTCATGGGTTTTTTAGATTTTATTACTTTTGAAATTAAAACTTATTAACATAGTTAACAAATTTGAAAAATAAGTATATAAATCAATAGGGAAAAATTTCAAATTAAATACTTATAAATATTTAATAAAAATTTATTAATTTTTTATTACATGAATTTAATATTTTAGTAACTATAAATTTACACCATTTTTACCTTTACTGAAACAAATTGGTCAATTTTCCTAATATACAATTTATTAATTATATATTTTTATATAGAATTCCAACTTTTCCAATATTAAATTTTTCATTAACTAAAAAACTTCACAAAATTAAATCACAAATATTTTTTTTTTAATAATTTAATTTGAGTGGACAAAACTAAAAGGCAATCGAGGGACGGAATTCCCTGGAGATTGAAAGCAACTTTTGGCACAGAACAATGCTGTGTATACGTGACAACATTGGTTTCTATTCATCGATCACGCGATTTTTGTGAAAGAGCCATTATTTTGGAGTAGCATGAAATGTGCCTGATGACAGAGAATCTTTTGCATAGAAGGAATTCCATCTGTTTCACTCTCTTTTATTCTTCATTGGCATTGTGATATTTTTGGATTATAGTGTATTTGATATGTACGAGAATCTAGGGTTAAGGCGTAAAGATAACTTTGTTGACATTATGCCTCCACCAAGTAGTGATTTCGAACACCTAAAGTTGTTGTTTCTCATGCTACCTTATCAACCAAAACTTATCATGTGAATTACAAGTTTATTGGTTCTAGTGCATCATTTCATATGTATTGTAAAAGAGATTGGTTTGATACATATTATGAAAATCATGGTGATAACATATATATTATGCAATAAAATTGTATGGAGATATATGTGACTTTGGATGGAAAGGAGGAACAAATACAAACTCTAATGTATGTACTATTATTATATATGTTATCACAAATATATGTAGTATAGGTTTGGAAAATTAATTCAATTTTGAGAAAATGAGAGTTGAATTTTGTGATTTAATAATAGTTCTAATCAAATTTCTTATTCTAGAACTAATGGTGATGTTAGAATTGAAAAAATTGTTTTTGAACTACTGAAATATGCTTAAATGTAGGGAAATCCTAGGTGCTTGTATATATATGAATGCGTATCGACAAGAGAAGGGGACCAAAAGCATAGACTTACTAAAATTTGATGAAAATAATTCAATATCTAAATTATATAAGGAGATAGAGAATGGTAACCTATTCTAATTGCATGTTAGACTTTGATGATTTTTTATTAACATATAACAAAAATGTACATGGTCTAATATCTTATGAAAGCATTAGAAAATGTAGTAAATCAATATGTAGAAAACAAAGACAAGAGAGAAAAGGATTTTCGTGATAAAACCCCGACGTGGGGAAATATTGCCAAAAAAGGTTCTTTTATTCTCTAAGTAAACTTCGCAATTAGATAAGACTACTCCCAAATATCCATTATATATTATTACATACTCACACTCTATAATGCCTCCTACCACTCTATTATATATTAGAGAGTTAGAGGAAAATAATTCCCATGATACATGTGTGATAAAATATTTTTACAATATTGTGAGACATTGAAGAATAACTTGGTCAAAAGACCACAAAATATAATTAATACATTCATATTCTAACACACCAAATCCATATTACATAGAATTTTGAGGATGACTTCCTTGGGTGGACATGGCTTGGGAAGGTATGCCGCCTCCGAAAGATGCCACAATTATGGTATAGGTGGTTCTTTCCACTTGGGTACTCAAGGTGGGAGCAATGACTGCCCAAAAAAATAACTAATGAGGTGGTTTTACTATCCCAAGAACCTAATACATTCATTTAGTTTTCCATATTATACCATTAAAGAGAAGGATAAAAAATGTGGTATGGATCACAAGGAATTTGATTATGCAAGAGGAGATGGTTTTGAGGCCTAGTGAGAGGGGCACTGAATTTCAAATAAGTTGGATTAAATAGTATTCAATCTCAACTAGAATGATATCATCATCAAGAGGGAATGAAACCTAATTAGGAATAGGGATATGACAATCCAAATTCCTTATAGAACCCTCTTCTTGGATCTCTTCCTCACTATTAACACCCCTTATAGTATCATTCATATCTATAGTATTGGATTTACTGGATCTTATGAAATAGACTCAACCAATCTACATCTTTGAGGAGGAAACTCTACGTTTTTAGGTGAAAGACCAAGTGCCCTTCTTATTGTTAGAGACATCGATCAACCATCTTGAACTAGTGACTTGACAGAAAGAAAGAGATCATGTAGGGCCAACCAGATAAATATATCACACTAATAAAACTTTATAAAGAAAAAATATAGGAAAACCGCCATGTGAGATCCTAATTGAGGCAAACTAGGAGCTAATACTAGAGAAATGAAGAGATAAAAAAAAATGTCTTCCAAGGGTAACATTTCTATGATTACTATCAAATTATTACCGACAAAGGTTTCAGAGGAAATTATGATGATGTACACAGAATAACCCTTCCCTATCCAACTACCATGGAAAGCCTCGAGAACCCTCTAGGGCCACTCAAACAATGATGAGACATCTATCATAGGTACAATAGCCACTTCACATGCACCTTCACCCACATGATATCCTCACAAGGGATACAATGTTTAAAAAATCATAATCAATAGCTGGGTGTAATAATCATTTGTTAATATCACTTATATGGGAAAGGTATCATATTAAAAATATTCATGAAGGGATTATTAACAAAGGACAATGCCAAACAAAATTCGTCATACAAACAATAATCCATCGATTCCAAGAAAAATAAGAGATGAGATAAGTATTTCACTTATCCTAATATGACCTTGTGCTTAACTCCTTTGTTATAGGAACTTTCACAATGAGCACCTATGATATTGCTATATTTTAACACACTTTAGCCAATCTAGTGTTTGTTTATGTGGCCTTGAAAATTTTACTCTCCAACCTAATGCACATGGAAAATTTTAGGGGCTAACATTCACATGCGGGCTAATTTTCCATGCTTTAAAAAAAAAAAGAATCGCAAATTCCCATTTTTTCCTAAAAATGATTCGCCAAAATTTTACAATACAAAATTTTTTACCCTAACAATCACCAAAATTTTATATAGACTAATATAAATTATTGGAAATATAAATACTTCTACAAAAATATCACAAAAAAAATTATAGTTGCCATATTAGGGACTAGTAAGATTCGCCAAGGTTTCTAAAATTTAAGATAAACTTCCATCCTTAAAATTTTCCCTGCTAACGCAACCCCTATACCAAGAGTTGTTAGTGTTTCTTTAAATTAAAAGTATGTAGCATTCCATATGTATGTGTTTTTTAATGGTTATTTTTACTCAAGATATGTTGGTGAAACTAATAGTATCATCAAAGATTCCTTTCAAAATTAACTGATAATGACATTGGCATGTAAATTAAGAAACTTCATATTCAATGTTAAAGCATAAGAATGAGAAACTTCTAATGCAACCTACAAACACTAAATGTTCTTTGGTGTTCCAATGAAAAATGAAAGCACAACTAAGACCTCACTTTCCAAAAAGTTTGAAATTTTCAATAACTAAAAACCCTAATGGAAAAAAAAAACAAAAAAGAAAAACTCTAAAATTTGAACTTAAGAAATTCAAGAGGAGAAATAAACAACTACAAGATATTTTCTTTTTCCAACTTAAGAATTTAAGGAAGAAAACAAGCAAAGAAAAATATATGAAATTAAGGTTTCCTTTCTTTTCATTATGAATGTAAGAACAACAACAATATTATTTATGCAAGTAAATATTTTGTTTCTTGACTAAAGAACAAGAAAGCAATAAAAAAGAGAAATGAGCGTGTAACAAAAAGTACTTTTACTTTTAGTAAATAAGACAAGTAATGATACAAAAAACAAGGAAACCTTAAGTCCCAAGCTCTTAAATAAATTTAAAAACAAGCAAGAAAAACAAAATACCTAAAAATGAAGTCTTTTTCTTTTCCTTATGAACTAGAATGAAAGAATAAAAATGAAAGAACTTGAGAAAGGAAACGTTGTTTTTTAGTGTTGAAATAAAAACCACTTGAGCAACAAAAAAACCTAAGCACAACACTTCTCCTTTCAAATTTTCACTTAAGAAAGAAACAAAGGACCTCGAAAGGAAAAACCTTCTTTTATTCACATAAAAATACATAAATAATCTTCAATCATTTATAGATATTAATTGACACCTCTTATATGGACACTGTAAACTCATACCAAAGGCAATAAAGCAAGAATAGGGTCCAAATAAGGATGGAAGTTAAGAAAAACACCTCTAGCAGGAATGTGCTATTGTTACTTCAGTATCTAACATATATATGCTAATGTTTCCTAAGAAACAAGAATATATACATAGGTTATAATAAGAAAGTAGCATATATAATTTCTTTATGACAAAAATTTCAAGAAGTGGAAGAAACAACACCTCAACATCTATTCTTAAAAGTTTGAAAATGACACAAAAGACAAGAAAAAAAAGGAAAAAGAAGTCTTAAAATCCGACAAGCAACCATAGGTGACTAGCTACATTCAACTATCCCCAATTTAATGACCAACTCTATGATTGGTGTGGTAGAAACTATGGCTTTAATAAAACCCACAAAAATGGGTCTCTAAACCCAACAATCTCCCCTTTTACACACAAGTATAACCCCTCTTAACTATCAGAACCCAAAATCTTTGAAAGCAATTGCTTTTCCCTTTTCGGACCCAAAAGCCTTCAATAATGTTAAAACTGCGCTTTCAAACAATTATATACTTTAGTGCTATGGAACTAGATCTGATTGATCGGACGGTCAGGATCCAATCGCAATATCGGCGATCGGCAGGCGCAAGCCTCTTATATCGGCCTGAACCGTTGGTCTAATGCAATATTGTTGATCGCTATCGGTGATTTGCAATGGGCGCTTAACACTTAATCAATTCGGCTCCCGATATGCCGATGCGACATATGTTCTGGACTTGATAGGATCCAAAGCTCCAACACACAATATTTCAAATCTGATTCTTGAATCCGTTAAGTAGTTTAGCATGATTCTCTTTGTTAATGGCTTTTGGGGATGCGACAAGGAAGATACAAAGAATCAATGCGATTGGGTTCTACGGACTCGATAGCAACAAAACTCCGGCCTATAATCACTTGAGGTCCGGATTCTCCATTTAAACACATTTTAGCTCGATACTTAATTTATTTTAGGTGTTTTTTCTTGCGTAACCAAAACGAAAGGATGCGCTCACCAATCAATCCCTTAACACCAAATCTCCATTAAAACATATGAAAAATACAGGTCAACATCAATATTATCTCAATTGAGAGAAAAACCAAGCATTCAAGGCCTCCACAAGGTGGTTAAGGAATGATGCACACAATACTATTTTATTCACAATAACAACATAGAGTCTCGTCCTTAGGCCAGATTCATAGAAAAAGACCTCTATCTGCTAGAAAAATACAATCCACACACTCTGTCAATGCTCTCGCTCCACTCTCAGACCTCTCCCATCACCTTGCTCATTACATTTTCCTTCCTTTTATCACTCAATCATTTCTATAACAATATCTAACAACAATCTTCTATCTCTTAGCTCTCCTTCACACCTATGCAACAACACTATCTCTGAATATAAAATAAGACAGTCTATAACTTATTACAATAATGAATTATAACAAATTGTTTGAGATATCCAACCCTCTTAGTAAAAACCGGTTTTGACGCATCAGCCAATGAATTTCAACCTATTTAGCCATAACATGTGAACAAGTGTTCACATTGTTGGCTAAGTCCCAATGCTCCTGCATCAGACTCTCGGCGAAGAAAAGATTTGTCCTTCAAGATTTCAAGACTTACTCCATACTTCTGTAGTTCGGTTGCTGTCAACCAACTGGAATCTTACATTGGTTGTTCTTTCCACTTGACCAGATACTGGAAATAATTCCGCCCTCTGGTTTTCTTGGATACTCTTCGATCGAAAATAGCTTCAACTTCTTTCTTGATTGCTTTTGGTACCTGTTCCTCCTAGTTCACAGTTTGAACTTCATCACCTGTAGCTTCTTTCTGCAACTCTGTATCTGCCTCTCGGAATGGATATAAGTCTACAACATTAAAAATGGGGGATATTCCAATCCCTTCTGGCAACTCAATCTCATATGCATTGGTTGAAAATTTCCTTATAATTTTACAAGGTCCTATCTTTTTCATATTCAGTTTGTTGTAAGTTTTAGTAGGAAATCTCTCTTTCCTCAAATGCACCATCACTAAGTCTCCCACTTGGAACTCTTTCTCTCTTCTTTTTAGGTCTTCCCTCTGCTTGTATTTGTTGCTGATTTCCTGCAATTTACCTCTGACTTCTTCCTGTAACCTCTGCATATGTTCTGCAAATTCTTCTATGCTTGTACTTTTGGCTTCCTGCTTTCCCAAATCTCTAATCTCATACACACCTCTCGGATGCATTCAAAACAAAATCTGAAATGGATTCATTCCAGTGCTCAGTTTGGTGTATCATTGTAAGCAAACTTAGCTTGAGCTAGTTCGAGATCCCACTATTTGGGATTCTGATATACTAAACTCCTTAATATATTTCCCAAGCTCCTATTCACTACTCCAGTTTTTCCATATGTTTGAGAATGGTATGCTGAACTAAAACTGAGGTTAGCTCCCAGTTTCTTCCAAAATGTCCTCCAGAAATGCCCTACAAACTTGGTATCTTGATCTGATACAATACTTACAGGTAGACCATGCAATCTTACAATCTTCGAAAAGCATAAATTAGCTATGTGTGTTGCATTGCTAGTTTTCTTACAAGAAATGAAATGTGCCATTTTAGAAAACCTATCTATTACAACATAAATTGACTCATTTCCTCTTTGATGTTTTGGTAAACCTAGAACAAATTCCATGCTAACTGCATCCCATGGTTAGTTTGGTATGGGCAATGGTTGATACAGTCCTGTATTCTGACTCCTTCCTTTTTCATGTTGACATATCCTGCATTTCTTGACAAACTTTTTAACATTAGTTTGCATTTTCGGCCAATAATAAAAAGAATTCAACTGAGCGAAGGTTTTATCTTGTCCAAAATGACCAGATAACCCTCCACTATGTTTCTCCTTGATTATGTTCTCCCTCATGGAACATTTTGGAATACATAATTTGTGGCTTTTAAATAATAGGCCTCTTTGAATGAGGTAGTCCATCCACTGACTTCTATTATGGCTCATTGGATTCTGAACTGTTGTGTAGATATCTCTAAAATCTTCATCATCCTTGTAAATTTCTATCATTTCCTCAAATCCTACAATACCCACTTTAAAATCTTGCGTAATAAAACTTACCCTGCTCAATGCATCTGCTACTTTATTAGACTTATCACTCTTATGCTTTATTACAAAAGTAAAACTTTGCAGAAATTCTACCCATTTGGCATGCTTCTGATTTAGCTTTGGCTAGTTATTAATAAACAATAAAGCATGGTTGGCTGAATATAAGATGAATTCTTTTGGCAGCAGGTAATCTCTCAACTTTTTTAAAGCTTGCACAATGGCATAAATCTCCTTGTCATAAGAAGAATATTTCTTCTTTGCATTATTTAGTTTCTCACTAAAATATGCTATTATCCTTTGCTCTTGACTCAGTACCGTGCCAACTACTACCCCACTTGCATCTATTTCTACTTGAAAGACTTTTTCAAAATTAGGAAATTCTAAAATTGGCTCTTCTATTATCTTTTTCTTCATCAAATTAACATTTTTGTCCACTGCTTTTGTCCATTGAAATCACTGATTGATCTCCTTGATTGTCTCAAGGATTGGTGCACAAACTTGGCTAAAACCTCTTATAAACTTTCTGTAAAAACTTGCAAGTCCATGGAATTTTCTTACCTCAAATATACTTTTGGGAGTAGGCTACTTCCAAATAGCTTGAACCTTCTCTAGATCCAGCTTCAAGCCTTCTTTAGAAACTACAAATCCCAAGTACACCAGCTCCTCCTTCATGAAACTACACTTCTTCAAATTGATTAGTAGTTTCTCTTTTTGCAAAGTTCTCAGTACCAACTTAAGATGTTCTAAATACTCCTCTTTACTTTTGCTAAAAACCAAAATATCATAAAGGTAAACAATGACAAATTTACCTGCATACTCCTTTAAGACTTCATTCATTAGTCTCATGAATGTGCTAGGTGCATTAGTGAGCCCAAAAGACATCATTAACCACTCATACAATCCACTATCTGTTTTGAAGGCAATTTTCCATTCATTTCCTTCTCGAATCCTGGTCTAATGATACCTGCTCTTCAAATATATCTTAGTAAAGTATATGGCTCCACTAAAATAGTCCATTAAATCATCCATTCTTGGAAAAGGAAATCTGTACCTGATTGTGATCTTGTTAATAGCTCTGGAATCTCTGAACATGCACCATTCTCCCCCCTTCTTCAGACTGAGTATTGTTGGTACAACACATGGACTGAGACTTTCTCTGATCAACCCCTTATCCATCATTTCCTGTACTTGCCTTCCAAATTCTTCATTTTCTTCAGGAGTTGGTCTATATGTAGCTTTATTTGGCAAGCTTGCTCCTGGTATTAAGTCAATGTGATGACTAATACTTCTAATCGGTGGTAAGGCATTTTGTAATTCATCCAAAATGATATCAACAAATTCATCTAACAAAACTTTAAATCCTTCAGGTAGATCATCTAAATTTCTGGAGGTTAAGATTACCTTTCGCCTTCCTATGATAGCAAAATGCAACTCCTCGCTTTTTACTACCTCTTGTAGCAATTCTTTTCTGCTTATCAACATAATACTATTTCCAAGAATTCCTTTATCAGCATCATTCTTCAATGACAACAATGTGTGTTTAGTTCCATATTTCTCTATGGTATAGGTGTTTCTCCTCCCGTCATGAACCGCTTTCCAATCGAACTATCATGGTCTCCCCAATAATATATGACATACATCCATGGGCATTGCATCACATAAAATCACATCCTTGTACGTACCAATTTGTATCTCCACATTGTATTGTTTTATCACAACGAATTGATGCCCCTTCTATAACCAAGACACTCTGTAGGGTGTAGGATGTACTTTCTTCGCTAACCCAAGCTTATCCACCATCGCTATGGACATAAGATTATTAATGCTTCCACTATCAATTATTACCTTACAACACTTACCTTTTGATTTACAGGTGGTTCTGAACAAGTTCTTCCTCTCCGCAGGTTCTCCAGTCTCCTTCTCTGCTCTCAGCAAAGTTCTTCTTAATAACAATGATTCACCTTCTTTAGGGGGTTCTTCCTTTTCCACAAGCCGAGATGGTTCTAGATTTTCCTCAAACACATTTGCACTACTCTGACATGATGATTTGTTATGAGGATAGTCCCATGACATGTGTCCCCATTCTCCACAGGTATAACACCTAACATCTCTTTCTCACCCTCTTCCTCTGCTAGATTCACCCGTCTATGGTGGTCTCCTACTTGAGCTTCCTGCTTCATGATGATGTTGTGGTCCTCTAGATCTGGTACCTCCTCCACCTCGCGCTGAGCTTCTTCCTATGTTTCTCTGATTCCACTTTCCCAAAATCTTCCCCTCTGCCTTCAAACTTGCTTGATAGGCATCCTCAATAGTTTTCAAACTTAACAAGCTAATCTCATCTTCTATCTCATACCTTAATCCATTAATATACCTAGCTATATTTTCCACATCATCCTCTACATGTCATGCTCTAATACTCAATCTATAGAATTCTTCCATATACTCCTTAATAGACATCCCTTTATGTTTTAAATTTTGCAATTGCTTAGAAAGATTCAAATGATAGTCTTTAGGCAAAAACATGGCTTTCATTTTACTTACCATTTTGTCCCATTGCTTGATCTTGGATTTTCCTTTCCCTGTTCTTGATGTCTGTACCTCGTCCCACTAGATGGCTGCATGACCCTTCAATCTGGTGACTCGAAACTTCACCATCTTATTCTCCTCAACCTCTTCATAGTCAAAGTATTGATCTATGGATCTGATCCAATCCATAAGCTCCTATGCATTCAGAATCCCTTCATACATAGGAATCTCCACCTTAGGTTTTCCTCCTACTTTTGCCAACATCTTGATGACTTTGGCAGTTTCATTGTCTTCTTCTACTACCTCCTCTACAGGTGATTCTTCTGAAGAACTTTCATCTCCTTCATCAGATGCTCTTCTCTAAGCAGTCTCAGTTGTCTCCATTCATGCACACAGACTCCACACGTCTTCCAATAGAATTTCATTTGGATTCGGTATTCCTCAACCAATTCCTCTCCTTGGCGGCATATTCGCTGCAAATAATTCTTTCTTCTGCTTTGATACCAAAAATGGTGCAGTGGAAACTATGGCTTCAATAAAACCCACAAAAATGGGTCTCTAAACCCAACAATCACCCCTTTTACACACAAGTATAACCCCTCTTAACTATCAGAACCCAAAACCTTTGAAAACAATGGCTTTTCCGTTTTCGGACCCAAAAGCCTTCAATCATGTTAAAATTGCGATTTCAAACAATTATATACTTTAGCACCGCAGAACTAGATCTGACCGATCGGACGATCAGGATTCAATCACAATATCAGTGATCGGCAGACATAAGCCTCTTATATCAATGCAAAACCTCGGTCCGATGCGATATCGCTGATCGCTATTGATGATCCCTAATGGGCACTTAACACTTAATCAATCCTGCTCCTGATATGCCGATGCAACATATGTCCCGGACTTGATAGGATCCAAAGCTCCAACGTATAATATTTCAAATCTGCTTCTTGAATCTATTAAGCGTTTTAGTGTGATGCTCTTTGCTAATGGATTTCAAGGATGCGACAAGGAAGATACAAAGAATCAATGCAATTGGATTCTACGGACCTAAGAGCAACAAAACTCCGGCCTATAATCACTTGAGGTCTGTATTTTATGTTTAAACATGTTTTAGCCCGATACTTAGTGTATTTTGCGTGTTTTTGCCTTTGGAACCAGAATGAAAGAATGCACTCACCAATCAATCCCTTAACACCAGATCTCCATTAAAACATATGAAAAATACAGGCCAGAATCAATATTATCTGAATTTAGAGAAAAACCAAGCATTCGAGGCCTCCACGAGCCGGTTAAGGAATGATGCACACAATATTGTTTTATTCACAATAACAACACAGAGTATCGGCCTTAGGCCAGATTCACAGAAAAAGGACCTCTGTTTGCGAGAAAAATACAATCCACACACTGTCTCGATGCTCTCTCTCCACTCTCAAACCTCTCCCATCCCCTTATTCATTACATTTTCCTTCGTTTTATCACTCGAACATTTCTCTAACAATATCTAATAGCAATCTTCTATTTCTTAGCTCTCCTTCACACCTATGCAACAACTCTATCTTTGAATCTAAAATAAGATAGTCTCTAACTTATTACAATAATGAATTATAACAAATTGTTTGAGAGATCCAACCCTCTCAGTAAAAATCAGTTTTAACCCATTAGTCAATGAATTTCAACCTGTTTAGCCACAACATGTGAACAAGTTTTCACCTTGCTGGCTAAGTCCCGATGCTCCTGCATCAATTATGGACATATATATCATATGACTAAGGTGAGAGTCATAACATAATAGAAACTAAATAGAACCATCTCAATATCAATGTAACAAGAACAAACATTCATGTAACTATGTAAGTTTTTATGAAGTACTTAAATAGAGTATCAAAGGATTAAGAAGATCCCAAATGGAAGGTCCTTAGTTTGGTGTCCCATTCCTAAATTCTCTAGGGGGCCTATACACTAACAAGGAAAGGTTACAAGTAAAGTAGAAATAAGAAATAAACATTAATTACTATAACTAACTAGGATTAGACAATCAGTTTCTTACAATTTCTATATGACTAAAAGTACTAAAGTGCATGAAATACACCAAATTTAAAGAATGAGAGAAGATATGTCTCTATTAATAATATTAAATAGTAATGTGTGGAATTATTTTACATGATCCTTGCCATGAGCTCCGTCTGGAAATATTGTCTAGGTTCCTCCTATCGAAAAACTAAAGGTGCTCTTCTCCTCAAAATCTTGACTCAAAACAAGTAGGAGAAAGATGAGTCACTTTATTCAAACAATATATGATGGAAAATAAATATACAAATAAGGGTTTCCTAAGAGGGAATAACCTTAAAAACATAGGGATGGATTTCTTGTGGATAAACATAAGTTCACTAAAGTAAGGGTTTTTCTCCTTCTAATTGACATTAACCCTCTATTCGTACTAATAATTAATAGTTGGAATAGTTATACCAAGGCGATAGGAAGTCATTAACCTTTAAAATACATAAAATACACTGGAAAGTACACAATATTGAACACATTGTTGGAAATCATATCACTACCTAGAGGGGGGGTTGGTGAATCAGTAGTGATGACCTTAAATATTTTTCACAACTTTACCTTAAGCAGTCATATGTCACTTATTCATGCAAAAACACATTAATTCATTACTTAAAAACCATTCATCTTCAACAAAAGAAAATCAAGACAATCACACAATCATGCACAATGAACACAAGGATCTCTAGTGGAAAACCCCCTCCAAGTCAAAAACCACCCATTGATGTTGGTGCTGCTTTGCTTCAAATTTTATTCATCAAAAATATCATTTTACATAATTATAGATATCTATGTATAGCAACGAATTTTCTCATACTAAAATGACTTTGTGATCACCCATCCACTGGAAGCATCAACCCCCAACAAGCCTCGCCCAACACACATTGGACTATGAGAATGCTACTTCCTCTATTAAAGCTACCGATCATAATCGGAAAGGAACACTTATCCATTCTTTACCAAGCTATATTTATTTTTTCATCATCTAGGGCCTGATTTCATAATGTTTCAAACTGGACCCCTTGCAAAAAAAAAGACAACCTTGCATTAAAATAATCAATACATGGGCTACCTACAACATAATCTATGCATCTCAACTTCAATCAATTCATCAACATAAACTCATCAAACCAATTCTCAAGCATCGATTCAAACAATTAACAACTCAAGGATTAAAAATAAACCAGCAACAACACCTCTACACATCCAACATATATTAATCCAACACATTCACCAATAAGCATACTGAGTTCATAGGACAACATAAAACAGACTCAAAACCCTACAGTAGAGTCATGATAAGCTTCTCACATAAAGGCTACAACAATAAATAATCACTACACATATAAATATCAATGACATGATCATTAAACTATATTGTGCTCCAACAATCCCTGATCCATGTGGTCCATACATATTGCATAACCTATGCAATAGACTGTGTAAACTTTGTCTTTGGTTGTAGATCAAACACTTCCTCTACAATTATTGAAAATTGGCCTCTCCATGCACCTCAGTATTTTCTAATCTTAATAGATTATTTATGTGTGTGCGCATCTCTCTAAATTCAACCTTTGTATCATTATCTTTTATGGGAGTCTTCTCTATGTTCTCTACAAAACTCTCTGCTCATTTCCCATGTACAATGGTCGATATGCTCCTATTTTTAAACAATGTGTGCCACTCTCTCCACTACTCACTCCATTAAGTCATTCACACTTCAAAATTCATTCATACATGTTTATTTAGTAAATTATAACCTTTTATGAAAATTCTCGAACAATAAATATCATAAAAACAATTAAATCATCCGAGATGCGTGAGGAATGAATGAAATATTGTCTTACAGACACAACTGTTGGCACAACATTGTTGATTGTCAACAGCAGTCACATGGATAATCCTTGTTCCCAGCGACTACAGCTCTTAGTCGCATGGAAAAACCTGCAAGGGAGCGGCTGGGGCAAAGGATCAAGGAAAACATAAAATATTCAACTCAAAACTGCCTCCAACTTCTTTCTCAACATATTTAGCATATGTAAAGGTTGTCCAATCTATCACAAGCCTCAAAACCATATTTTCAACCTATTGTTGAGATTATACATGATGTAGTCACCATAAGTGCAAGAATATACATGATGTAGCCATCATAAGCGCAAGAACCAACTCATGAGTTTAGAAACTATATCAAGTGGCATCAATCATGAAGCTCAATAGTAGAGGGGAACTTGATACATCATGACAGCCTCATAAACACCTTTAGACATCATCAGGGTTCCAATCCATAACTCAGGAGCATCAAGGGAACCACAAGGGCAACACCACAAGCATCATATACATGGAGACCTAGTAGACCAACCAACCATCAAAGCCAACACCATCAAACAATCAAGCATATGCATATCATCTTCAACGCAAACCCAAGTTGACATCAATGCCAACCATCAATCATTGCAACACTACACTGCTATGTTGACATCAATTCCAGCTATCAGCTCATCACAACATCAATGCCAACAATCACCCCATTTGGCATTGATGGCAACCCCAACTGAACCATCGAAACAACCTCATGAAGTACTAAAATCCTTATTTTCTCCCCCTTTGAGATCAATGGAAAAGGGACAAACTCATCAATGCTAACATGCGGGGAATGAAAGAGGAACTCCCCCTATCAATCTCAACATCATGCCAACACAAAGTTGATACAATTCAATGAACTGTTGCTAAGCTGAACAAGCTCCCCCAGAACATATAAAGGGGCTACAAAAACATCTCTTGGATTGTTGAACATGCTACTTTTCTTGATTCTAGTCCCTCTTTGTCATATGTAAGAAGGTGACTCCTCATATATCAATGATTTAACAAACTTTGGCCAAATGATAAACAATAAGATATAGGGCATAATACATGGTTGTATGAATGATAATACAATTATTTACAAAGCCTCTAACTAGATGAATAATGATTCCTCTCTCATGTATGAAATACACTCTCATGACTCAACCATGACTCATAAGAAGGATGTGACAGTACATGGCTACTCAAGGACTCCAAGATCTCATACAAGACTGAAATACATGACACAAAGTAGCCTCAACATGGTTGTAACACTTCTCATCTCTCATCATCTAGTATACCTAGGGGGGATAGTATGGGGTACAGAGGGAGGTACCCAAAGGAATAATGTAATAATGGGATGGGCCACAGTAAAAAATAAAGTGGTTAACCTGTATCATGTAAGGGACCACAAGTAGTTAGCAATAATGTAATGAGCCTGTTGTATTAGATAAATGGTATTAAGGGAACCATGGTAATGACCCATAGCGTTGTATGTATGAGGCCTATATAGAGGCTAGAGACTCCCCACTGATAGATGTCAACGATTATTGTCTGAACATGCATATGGCTTGTGGAGTTTTCTCCTTCCTTAAGGAGTGAATGTATGGTGTTGCCCTACCTTAAGGGTTTGATTAATAAAGTGAAGCATTTTTATAGTCATATCTTGTTATTTGTTGGGTTTATTTATATTATCATATATTTTCAGACTAGATCTATAACAATTGGTATCATAGAACTTTCTTCGGCAAAGCAATTTTTTTTTTTTAACTGCGAGAACTTTTTGGGGCAAGGAGTTTGCATATCAGATGTGTAAATTTTGGTACAAAATTTATAGAATCTCATTGCAGATATGGGTCCTTTGAAAAACAATACCCAATTTGAAAAGAAACATTGGTTGAATCGATGTCCGGATGAGGGAGATATCACTGATTTAAAAATCAACTGTGTTGCAGACATTTTTTGGGGCGGTGAATTTGTAGATCAAATCTGTACGTTTTGGGTCAACATTTGTAGAATCTAATTGCAGATATGGGTTCCTTTCCAAAAATTATCCTATTTAAAAAATAAATAAATAAATCGGCTGAATCAGAGTCCGAATGAAGGAAATATCATTGATTTAAAATCAACTCTTTTTTCAGAAATTTTTGTGACATCGAAACAGTTACAGCGCGAATTTGAAATTCCATTTCCTAGATCAGGATTTCTATCAGATGGCCAGATGCATAATGGTCATTCCATTTCTGAAAATAGGTCATAAGAAATATTCTGAGCAATATTGACTAAACTGTGGCAACTTTAAATTTTCTCCAAGTAAGTGACTTTTTGTGCAGTCTAGCAAGATGTTTTTTACAGGAAAAGATAATAGCCATACTATTGAAGAATTCATACAGAGTCAAACGTTCACATATGGGAAACATTGGAAATTTTGTTATCGCTTGGTTTCCAAGATGAGGATGCCATATGGTGGTACTCACTTGACAACAAGTAGTTGACCAAACTTTCGGATGAAGAATTTGAAAAATTCCTTTTGGACAAATGGTCTCAACCTAGAAAACAGGGGAATGAGACATGTTAGGGGTTGTTTTCTACTGGTATCTCCTTGTTATAGGTTCATGGATGTATTCAAAAGGAGAATATCATTGTGTCTATAAATCCTAGTTGCAAGCAAAATCTTATAAATGTTAATTTGGCAAAAAAATTGCAAGTTCCGTCAAAACACATTGAAAACACACAGGTTGATAATGAGGATGTTCAAGTTTATAAATATTTGAATATTTCTATGGATAAGTATGTATTTCATTTTGATTTTTATGCTTCAGATATAGATAGTGTGGATGTTGTTTTGGGATACCCTTGGATGGAATTTGTTGGTACTATCAATATTAATGCGCAAAAGAAATTCCTAAAGCTCTGTATAAAAAAAGAAAAAGAAAAATTACATTGCAGGATATTTCCATTAAAACCCAAGAAGAGGATATGGAGGCAGAAACACAAATCTCTAATGAAGCTGACACATCAAATTATGAGCCTTTGATGGTTGACAAGCAAACACAAACATCAAACCAGGTATCAGAAAAACAGGGAGTGTCCAAGGAGGCTGAAGCAGAAAAGGTTACAAGTATTGATACATCAGATGAAGACTCAGTGGTTGAAGTAATATTGGAATATAAGAAACAACAGAATGCACCACAACATGTACCAGATACCAATCAGGCTCCATTAGGTGGTGAATTAAATAAAGATACACCGTTGGTTAAAACTTCCACATATCACTATCCACATCGCCCCGCAAGAAAAAAAACCAAGACGATGACGACGAATCAGCAACAAGGACAACAACCCTCACATGACAGATAGAGAGGGGTGACGATCCACCCACTATACAGCAACACACAAGAGCCAGCAGGGTCAACTTCCATCTGAGGTGAACGAGGCACCAGCTAGATCGAGGGTTCACCTTTCTCTTGGATGGCTAGATGCATGTGCATGGTACCAATGGACTAATACTTTAATTAGATCTTATTATTTGTGTTCTTCTTATGTTTCTAGGACAAAACATGTTTAAGGGGGGTGGAATGTAGTATACCTAGGGGGGATCGTATGGGGTACAGAGGGAGGTACCCAAGGGAATAATTTAATAATGGGATGGGCCATAGTAATAAATAAAGTCGTTAACCCATATCATGTAAGGGACCACAAGTAATTAGCAATAATGTAATAAGCTCATTGTACTAGATAGATGGTATTAAGGGAACCATGGTAATGACCCACTGTATTTTATTTATGAGGCCTATATAGAGGCTAGAGACTCCCCATTGAGAGATGTCAAGGATTATTGCATGAACAGGCATATGGCTTGTGGAGTGTTCTCCTTCCTTAAGGAGTGAATGTATGGTGTTGCCCTATCTTAAGGGTTTGATTAATAAAGTGAAATATTTCTATATTTAGATCTTGTTATTTCTGGTGATTATTTACAGTTATGGGGTATATTGGTATCATTTCATATAATTGTATGTTATGAAACCAGCTCAAGAAAAGATAGAAAAGATAGATCAACGCCTTAGAATTCAGCCTCTTCGAGGGGGCAACCTCCTTTACATTACATAAATGAACAATTCTTGGATGATTCAAATTAAAGGACCTCCTCTCTATATATAGGAGTCTAAGGGGTCATATCATAATCAAAGCCTACATAACAATAATAATGTAAGGGCACAAAAATAACAATAGTGGGCTTTTATGGGGAACAATAGTAACAATATGGGCACTACATGGGTACATCAATATAATAAGTGGGTTGTATTAATAAAAATAAGGGGTTACACTAGTAGTGTAGGGGCCTAACATGCCCCTCTCCTTCAAAAAGCATTGTCCTCAACGCTTGAGTAGTTCTTGATGCTTTTGTATAATATTCTTGTCCTCCCATGTGGAATCTTCAGTGGGTAAATTCTTCCATTTGATGAGATACTCTGAAATTGATCAAATTTGTAGTTGTCAGGTTCTTGTTTTTGTGACTGCTCCAGGTTCTAATTTGATTTTTCCATCCTCTTCAATTTCTGGCAATATTGTTTGAATTGGGATGTTTTGTAACTTTTGAATAAGTGGCCATACTTCTTCATTCTTCTTCCTTTCATCCCTTGCTTTGTTTGTCCAATCTGGTTGGATAATAGAAATAACACAAAACAATGCTTCCACATCCTCATCTTTGAAGAGTCTTCCCATTCGGTAAGGTCGCCATTTTTTAAGTGCATGTAGTATTGCTAACATTTTCTTCTCATAAATAGCTTGCTTGAGATGTAGCAGTAAAAATACCCAATCACCTACATCAAAACATTTTTCACTATGATGTTGATCTACCTATTTTATTGTTTGATTTTGCACCGAAGTGGCGTTATCCTTTAGAAGTTGGAGAACTTGTTGTTGATGCTTGATGTGATCTTTCAATGCTTGAACCTTTTTCTTCTTGATATGTCCTTCTATCTCCAGAGTTTGCGGAGTGGTAATTTCTTCCAATCCTTTACAAGATATGGTCGGATTCATTTCTTGATGCTCGATGTGATATTTCACTTCTTGAACATTTTTCTT
>APFE031678153.1:7396-29366 GCA_000404065.3 Pinus taeda | reverse complement strand
CTCCGATTGCTATCCACCAATTTCAACAATCGCACCATCGCATTGCCCGGCGTCCCGCCTTCGCCTTGTGGTATCGCTGATTGCGATAAGCCGATATAGGCAATCATGGTATTGCATCAGCCTGGTCCATTGCATGTTATGCTTCCGACTACCCGCTGACTGCCACTGCCGATTACGATTGCTGATCGAATCTGGACCATTGATCATCCAGATCCGATGGTTCCTATTCACTACCTCCTTGACTTCTGATAGGCTTGATTTTCATGGTTTTCTTCATGTTTTTAAGGCCCGATAGTGTTATTCGCCTTTACCAAAACTTCTCCTTTTGCAATGGTTTTGACCTTTTAGGAGATATTGAAGACTTAGAGGATTTTTGGACCCATTATTAGGGGATTTTGCCTCTTTTTCCCTTTGGAAAAAGGCAGCTCATTTTATGATAACTCCTTCATCTAAAGTCCATTTTCGCCCATTCAAGTTGTGTTTGATTTAGAATGAGGAGATCTCACCAATAAGACTATTTCCAAGAGCATCTTGCGACCTTTATTTTCCTCTGATTTACAAAGGATTTGTGCCATTTGGCACCTTTTACCTCTTATATGAAGTCTTTTAGACTTAGATGTTTATCCAAGATCCATTTTTGGATCACTCTATGTGTCATCATCATACCATATGTGAAAACAAAAGCATGTCCATCACGTGATTCAGTGGGTAAGGGGATTTAGCAGCTTAGGGAAAGCGAAATAAAGAGAAAGGTAACGTTTTATTTCAAATAAGACAATGTTGTGGTACACTACCTTGCCTCCTCATTTCTCATAGGGACATGTTGGTGGGCTCCATTATTGCACCAATAATGCTGCAACTCCTGGGACTCCCTTCTTTACTTTTATCAACCCGATAGTTCGTAACAAACTTGGAAGCGACAGTGCTATATGCACAAGTACTAGCTCTTGTTGCAGCTGTCACTTGGTCAGCTAGCGTAAGTCCGCTAGGAGCTCAAGCCAACTTCTATGAGATTTTAGAAGAAGCTTTTTAATTGATGGATGAGAGCTAACTCGAAGGAAGCTAATCTATTTGCGAAAAGAGATTGAAAAACCGAAGGAAAGCGCAAACCCTAGCAAACCCTAATTCTACCAACTAGTCCTACTGATGCAAAGAAGAGAATACAAACTACTGAAAGAGATGCCATTACTTCTATGAAGGTAACGTACATGTGTCTAGACTACCTCTATCCTAAGAAAACATCTTTTTGTATTTTTTATTAAATTGTGAGTTTCATCATGCATATGCTTTCACTATTCTTTACTATGCAGGGGTGGATCAAGGAGGAGAAATGCTTGGAAGAGGTCGGGAAGGTTTGGAGAGGGTCTAAGGAGTCCCTAAGACCCTTCCAAAGAGTTTCACAAAGTTTGGCTATCAAGAAACCTCATTTGTGAGCTTCTACAGGAAGTGTGCAGGGGTTGTACAGGATGTTGAAGATTTTCTATAGGATGTTTAGAAATTTCTACAGGATGTTTAAAAATTGGATTTTAAAGGATGGGTGAGTGAGGGAAGATGCATGAATGGATATGGAGGTAGGATAGGGGTCTGAAGTGGCCCAGGGACTGGTGGATGGAGCGGTGAAAAGGTGTAGAAGGTTGACTTGGCTCAAAGAAGGATGAAACAATGATTGCACAAAAAGGTAGGGTTACGTGGGCAAAAGGACAGATGTGAGATGAGGAACCTAGCTAGGAGATGGAATAGATGGCTCTAATGAAGCTTAGGTGGATGAAAGAGTGGTAGAGATGCTCTGCACAGTGTACATTCAACCGAATCAACAAAGTCTTACAAGTGATCAAAGTCCTAGCTAATCTAATCTAACTAACAACAAATTGAATGAACAACAGCTTTATTTGGAAGAAAACCATGTATATAAACTGTGCAATGAAACATTTTAGACATCTAAACACATAACTAACTTCTGCAAATGGAAACAATACACTAAGGATTGCATGGTAAAGAAAACTAGTGTTTTTGTTGGGACAACACATTTACTTCAATTCTAGCCCCTGATCCAATAAGGGAGAGGTGAAATCGAAAGTGTTTTTGACCCTTTTCTAGAGATTTTTTCCCCTATTATTATCCTACCAATCCATTTTAAACATCTAAAGCAATTCTATTCATAAACAGTGACCTAGTTAATCAACACAACTAAATCTACCTAACATAAATATGTTTCAAATGCATAAAAGGAAAACAACGATGCATAAAGGAAAGATAACAGCACAAAAAGGAAGCCCTAGGCTCTCAAGTTGGGCCCAACCCTGAGAGCTATGGTTCCTATAGAAAACTCAGAGTTGATATAAGATCGGACTGCTTCTCATTATAAAAAAATAGTCATAAGTCAAGAGTTATGCCAAAATGGCTACAAGAGAACAAGCTAACGCTAAGAGCACTATAGTGAAAAATATGCAATGGTTTCAAAAGTCCCTTATGAAGGTTGAGACCTTATCATTTACACACCATAAGGGCCCTAGCTGGCCTCCTAAATCTATGGGACTTGGCTGCCCAAACTGTGAGTAGACAGTCCCTTTTCCAAAATCTATTTGGCTTCCTTCAAGATCCATTTTTGGTGGCCTTTGGAGCTCAGAGTTGGGGGTGAAGATCTCGAGGAAGGGTTATTTAATGTCATAGAAAACCCTCCTATGAATCCTCACCTCAAGCTTGGCTATCGTCTAGCCCATGATTGCTCGGTTTTGCTCCAACATGTGTCAAAAAACCTGAAATAAGAACATGTTAGCCACCTAGGAAGAGTGACTATCCTTATTTGTACAAATGACATAAACATACTAAAAAATAATGCATAAGCTATGAAAAATGAAGGATTGAACAAGGACTGAACAAGGATAATTAGGCTAAATGAGCCCAATAATTTACCCAATTTGGGGTTCATCATCAACCCCTTGCTAAAAGGGTTGCTCATCCTCTGTGAAACTAGTCCAACTCCTCATCCTTAATTGCTTTGATCGCCTCCCTCACATCCCAGGCTTCTGAAGTAGTATCCTCTTCACTGTCATGGAATCCGGCCTTCCTTTCCACCTCTTCCCACTGCTTATGCTCTTCTTCTTCTGTGCCTTCTTCTAACAATCCCAAAAGCAAAGGTGGACTTAACTTGAGGCCTATCCAGCTGGCGTGGAGGTTTTGCATACACATTTTGTAGAGAGGCACTCGTGCCAAGGCCTCCCTCATCCTAGTTGGAGTGTTATATTCCCTGATTTTGAGGTTGTGGGATAATGTGTTCCACCTACGGGTGCAAGCATGAATACAATTGTCCCCCAATAATTGCTCCATATCCCCAAAGTGTGCTATGGCCTGAGCCTGCCGACCCATGTACTCTAATAAAGCCTGAGAGTTGGTTGCTAGGTGATGGTGGGCGGAGATCAATGTTGTGAGGTCCCCTGGCTCTGCTCTAATCAGCAGTGGTTCATGTAGTTCTCGATCCATGAAATTTATGACCTCTGTCGCTCTCTTTTCTTCGTGGTTTAACCATGAGGTCATTGCCATCAGCTGCATGTCCCCTACTACTATGTTGGGGTCCCATGAGGTTATGATTGGAAAGGCCAAGTTATGAAGGTAAAACTCTGATAGCTTAGCCTTATCTCCCGATGAACTGCTGTTACAAAAATCCATGAACTACTGGGGGTTTTGGATTTGGGAGATACCCCACTGTGCCAATGTGTTGACTTGGAATTGCGGCCACTGATCCCTGAGGTATAGGCCATAGGATTTGGCCGATTGCCTACATTGCAGATCTTCCATTGCCCAATTGGCCATGCAGGCCAGTTGTGCCTCCTTTTCTTGCATCTGCTATTTTAGAGATTGTATCTCTAAGCCTACTTGCAATTCCCTTTCCTATAGTTTCCGGTTTAGTTCCTCCAGATCACCTTGCATTCCTTCTTTTCCTTGAGGTTCTGTTGTGGTGTCTTTGGCTGCTGTGTCCTCTTCTTTCCTCTGTCCCTGTAGCTGTAGCTGCTGTCTAAGCAGCTCATTCTCTTCTCTTCACTTCGCCTATTGGGAGCTTCCCACATGCCGTACTCTTGCCAATTCTCTTTGGGTCTCCTTGAGCTTTTCCTCTAGAGGCCCTATATCTGCTACCCCCTTGGATTTAGCGATCTTCATCCAAGTGTGGGTTTTTACTCTTTCTTCCTCTAGTGCTAGAAAAAGTGGCACTGTGAATTTTTGAGGAATGATTTTGTCGGCCTCTAAGAAGTTATAATAAGAGCCCAGGGTGCGTTGGGGGCTTGGTTCCATGATGGTATCGGCCTTCTACTCCTCCTCTGATGACGTGGCTACTCTTTCCTCCATCTGCTTAGTCTCTTTTAGCCTAGCCAAAGTTTCGTGTAGAGCAGCCTCGGCATCCTGTAGAGAGGCCTCCAAGTTTAATTTCTCCATCCTTTCCTTCCATGAGGATGTCTTCGGGCTTCCCCACTCATAATTGATGGATTCCTTGGAGGGGGACCTCTCCTTTGGTGTGGTAGGGGTATCCACAATTGTGATTGACTCTTTTGATGGAGGCTAAGGTCTGCTAGTCTCAATCCTCACACTCCTCCTTGCTTTAAAATACAGAGGAGTCTCCCTCTTTAGCTTTTCCTTCTGCTTGGGAGCTGTGCTTATGGTGGCTAACACAGCTACTACCTCCCTAGCTTAAATCTTGGCCGATTTCTCCTTCTGTTGTCCTTTTTTCAGACTTCCTATAGAAATTCCTGTAGTGGCTGGTTTCTAGCTTCCTGTAGAAGCCGTTTTTAGACTTCCTGTAGAAGTGGCCTTCTGGCTCCTTGTAGAACCATTTGGCACTGTTTTAGCCTGCTTGGCTGAGGGTGCTTTTTCTTTTATCTTGGTTGAGGCTGCCTTCACTTGCTTGGACTTTATCAGTCCTTTCTACCCTACTATGCAGCCTTTTCTACCTGGGTGTTTGTGTTATTTTACCACCCACTGTCTTGGCCTCAGCAGCTTGGCCTTTTTCTTGTGTTTCTTTTTGTTCTTTATTTGGTGGTTTTCTCGGGGTTTCTTGTCCTTTATCTTTCTTTTCTGCCTGAGTGTGCTCCTTCTCCTCGCTGCTAGAGGAAGTGAGCTCCTCGGCCAAAATTTGGATGTCATCATCCTTAGACATATTTCGAAAAAGTTCCCAAGAGAGAGGGATAGTGTAAGTATGGAGTGCATCTTCCATGAGGAACTTGATAAGCCCATGATGGGCCAGCTGGTATGGTGTCCCTTCACTCAGCTTTGTGGCACACTCAATCATAGATTGCAGGAGGAAGTAGGGAATGCTCAATTTTTGTTCTTAGGGTAGGTCCATTTGGTGCCTTAGTTCTGTTAGCAACCGGAAATGATAACCATATACGATGCTAAACCGCCTCTCACACGTAATATACTTCATAATTTGGAGGCTGACTTCACTCCAAAACGACTGTAGGCTGGTTCTTCGGACTCCATTCTTGTCCTCTGAAAATTGTTCCTCTGGCAAGAAGAACTCTTTTTTTTTTTATCTTTTTGACCCAATTTTCTCTCCTCCTTATCCCAGTGTACCCCCATCGGTTGATCAGTGACTCTGCTAATGAGCTGTGGGGTGAGTCTGATGGTCAATCCTCTAAAGTTGAAAATGTATAATGTCTTTGAATTAGGCTTCAGGGACCTTAGGAATTCTTCTGTAATTTCATCATCGTGACCTTGAAGCTTGTCACAGAATGTCATCCAGTGTGCACGGGAAAATAAGTCCACCACCTCAGGGGTTTCCCGTAATTTCTTGGAGTTCGAGGGTTCTTTTCTGATAAACCCTCATGGCATGGTAAAAAAGACTCATTTTTTTCTTGCGCTCTGAGTAAAAAGGGAAATCTAGGTGTGCTTCCTTCTCAGACCATTGAAAATGGTATCTGCGGGCCTCTTCGTATCAATTCCCCTGTTTTGAAACTTGACTTCTCATGTACAGAAGGAGGACTCATGATTTCTCTAAACAGAGCACAGAGCTACATCTCCAGTATACCCACAATCATATAAAATTCACAGTTTTTCCACCGGTTAGCCTTGACAGTGTCTCAATTTTTCTAGAGGAGGGATTTAACTCAAGACTCGTGGAGAAAATATTGCATGCAAATCATGAAGACAATTTTGCAACGAGAAGGAAATGGCTTCTGGATTCACAGACAAACTTGCATTTACATTTTCTCTACCCCCTCAGCACGTTGATTCACCACCTTTTGAACTATTTTGTATGGGAAAGGTATGTTCGGGCCTACCTCAATGAGAATTGCCACCCTCGATGTGAACAGTCCAAGCTCCTTCGTATGTTGGGTTTCCTGTAGCGCAGCTTCCTGTAGAAATCGGTCTTGGCTTCTGGAGGACGTTACCGTGGTTCTGGGCGAGTCTGAGTGGTAGAAGGATGTTGGAATAGACTAAGAAGCTCAGGTTAAAAACTTGCAGAGGAGGAGGACGTGTACTCGGTTGAAAAACGGTTGCAAGTGCGAATGGTAGCAGTTTACCATGAGTTATTCAACCGACTGATTTTGAATTTATGTGGAATTCATGGCACGAGGGTGAGCTGTCCGAGCCGATCCGTTGGCCGAAGTCACAGCCATCATTCCTCGGCGTGTCTCTGATCGCTGAATCCTTCCCTTTGTATTTACCGCCACCATTTCTGTCATACTACTGATTCTCCCCGACTGGACACTTCCCATGTGTCAACTGCTCGTCTTTTCGGCATAGCCAAGCCCATTCGGATCCTACGAGGCCGTCTGACTGGCTGTGGGTGGCTAGTTGAATGGCCCCCAACTTGTTCAATCTGCCCATTCTCATAGTCATGCAATTTTAGAGTATAGTTCATGTAATTTGTCGAAATAAGGTTAGGCACTTACCTGTGTGGCTGTGGATGTTATTTTTTCAGGTTTCGGGATGAGGAATACTGGATCTGATTGCTTCTACTTCGTGCACGGGTGCTGGAGCTCCTCTTCCATTGGTTGATGTTGGTTCCAAGACCTTCAGACCCGACTTTCTGGTGGTGAATGCTGCATGCACTGGCTTCATTTGATGCGAGCTGCTGGTGCCTCCATGGTATGTGCTCCAGCCGGATGAGTTGCTACAAGATTCCTGTAGGACATCCTATAGTCGTTTCTCCTCCTAGGGTGCATGCTGAAATAAATGAAGTCACATTCATGGATGGAGGGTCCTGAGGTCGCCTTGACAAGTAAAGTGTGTGAGCCTCTGCATGGTTTATTTTGCACTTAAAAAAAAATAAAAAAATATCTAAAAAAACAGGGTTTTGGTATGGCTGTGCAGGTATTTTCAACCAAATGGTGGCAATGGTGGTGAAAGGAGGTGAAACAAGTGGAGGATGGAAGAAAAGAGTGGTTGCATGCCTCCTCAATAGACTTCAAGCTTCAAATCCTCCTCCATAATTGATTCTGGCCCGCCCAAAGGCTCTACAGGATGTCTCCTATAGAAATACAGAACTTCCTATAGAAAGTCATGTAGCTTCTTGTAGAAGGTTGAACCACGACTAGATTGTGTTCGAACCCTGAAAAAAATGAGTGTTCATGGAGGGAGTGTATGTGAGGATGCCCGGTAGCTTGGTGGGGACCCTTGTCCTTGTGTTGAGAGGCCTCCTTTTTGCATTGTGTTCCTGCACCTGCAACAATTTCCAGAGATTAAACTTGTTTTTTTCTCTATTTCTTCCTTCTTTTTCTTTTTCTTTTTTTCTCTTTTTCTTTTTTTTTTTCTTTAAAGAGATAGCAGGGGCGCCTCAATGAGGTTTTCACCCCTACTATCTGCCTTGGGCGCCTCAGAGAGGTTTTCACCCAAGGGTCTTTTGTTCAAGTTCTTTTTTTAGAGAGACAACATGGGCGTCTCAATGAGGTTTTCACCCCTACCATCTACCTTGAGCGCCTCAGAGAGGTTTTCACCCAAGGATATTTTTTATTGTATTCTTTTCTTTTTTCGATATGATGATGCTCAGGGTGTGGCCAAAATAGAGGCATAACCCTTCTCTATTACTAGCACTAATTTTTCCATAGTTTCAATGAACTCTTGCCTCGAAAGAGGTTTCCTGTAAATCTTTAGTCGATGCCCATTGACGAGCATGGGGATGGCTTCTTCATCAATGGTCCAGATAAGGATGGAACCATTGTCATTACACTTCTCCATTGCATCTGGTCATCCACTGTTCCTTCTTCACCTGCAGGCAAATCCAATCTAGACAAGAAGTCAACAACAACGTTTTCTTTACGTGGTTTGTCAACGATAGTCAAATCAAACTGCTGCAACAAAAGTAACCATCTAATAATACGAGCATTCACATAAGGCCTATTCATTAAATATCTAATTGCAGCATCGTTAGTATGTACAAATGTTTGATAGATAGAGATGTAGTGTCGGAACTTGTTCAGGGAATGGACCACGGCCAAGAACTCTTTCTCAGTTACAGTATAATTCATTTCTGTCTTTGATAAGTTTTTGCTGACAAAGTATATGACATATGGAAGTTTTTCTTCAACTTGTCCTAAGGCTGCCCCTATGGCGTTATTCGAGGCATCAGTGTGGATGTGGAAAGGTAGGGCCCAGTTTGGGCCTCTCAAAATTGGGGCAGACACCAACTTATCCTTCAACTCATTCAGAGCCCTCTGACAGTTGTCAGTCCATTGAAACTCAACATCTTTTGCTAAGAGGCCAAACAATGGTGAGGCTAGCATACTGAAGTCTTTAATGAATCTTCTATAATATCCTGCTAAGCCTAGGAAACTCCGAACATCTCTTACCTTCTGAGGAGGTGAAATGTTTTTGATGATAGTAATTTTATTAGGATCCACCTGTAATCCTTGGCAGGAAATGGTATGACCTAACACGGTCCCTTCAATCATCAGGAATTCACATTTTTTAGGGATGAGGGACAGGTTCATCTCAATGCACTTTCTTAAAACTTTTCCCAAGTTGGAAAAGGCTTCTTGGAAGCTAGACCCGTAAGGAGTAAAGTCATCCATATAGATTTCCACCGAATCATGAACCAGCTCGGCAAAGATGCTCAGTACACCTCTCTGGAAAGTGGCAGGGGCATTGCATAGCCCAAAGGGAAGGACTTGGTAGTCAAAGGTACCCCATGGACAAGTAAAGGTGTTCTTATCTTAGTCCTCTGGGCTGATTTGGATCTAATTATACCCGCTGAACCCATCTAGGAAAGAGAAAAACTTCTTTCCTGCTAGTCCATCCAATACTTGATCTATGAAAGGCAAAGGGAAGTGGTCTTTCTTGGTGCCTTTGTTTAGTTCTCTGTAGTCCACACAGATTCTCCACTTCCCATTTTTCTTGGGTACCAACACCAGAGGGGAAACCCATTCACTGTCCGAGATGGGGTAGATGAATCCTGCATTCAATAATTTTTGCACTTCTTCTTTAACAATGTCCTTAAGGGCTGGATTCATTCTCCTTTGAGGTTGCCTGACTGGTTTACAATCCTCCTTATTGTAAATCTGATGGGTACAGACCGAGGGATGGATTCCTTTCATTTCCTTGTAGTTCCTTGCAAAAGCCTCCAAATGGCGGGTTAAGAGGCTACATAGCTCATTTTCCTGAGAGGGAGAGAGAGAGAGGAGCTAATCTTTAAAGTTGTTTCAGGGAAAAAATCCACATTCTTAACTATGGGAGTGGTCGGATCAGTCACACATAGGTCCACTAAAGCACTGGCTTGGATATCTTCCACCAACTCTTCCAAGGATAGTGCACCAGGGGGAGGATTTTGGATTAAGTTCTCAATCACATCATCCTCGGTTTGAGGACCTCCCTTGGTGGCCTCTATTATTCATAATGGTGTAGAGTAGACCTCATCCTCTTCTCCTTCCAACCAGAGGGGTAAGTCATGTTCTAGCAGAGGTTGGGCAGGAGGGTATAGGACCAACTGTTTAGACATAGGCCCATTTTTGATGGTCATGCTTCTTGCTCGATAGCTGATGTAATAATCCACAGTAGCTAGCCAAGGCCTTCCCAAAATGAGGGGATATTCAGTCATTTTTGCATTTGGCTGAAGGACCAAGAAGTCCGCAACGTACTCCCAGGAGTCAACAGAGACCAAGACATCTTCCACAATCCCTTCGGGAGTCATGGTGGAACGGTTTGCCAATTGCAGTACTGTCGAGGTCTTCCTTAAGGAACTCTGAAGGTTGAGCTTAAGCATGGTGTCCCTAGTCATCACGTTAATGGCGGCCCCTAGATCAATCAAGGTGTGGGGTATGATGGTGCCATTGATGTGGAGATCAACTACAGGACTCCCAGGGTCCAAATACTTTGGACAGATTACTTGCCCCAACATAAGATTGGACAGTTGTCCTATGCCATTGATAGTTGAGGCATCTCTCTTTCGCCTGCCTGGGTGCCTGAAACACTTATCCTTAATCAATTTGTTGTATATCGGTACATCTTTTATGGCCCGGAGAAGTGGTATTTTCACACACAACTGCTTGAGTTCTCCCAGAAGCTCAATCTCTTATGGGTTGGGTTGTGTGGTTACTATGAGTCGCTCAGGAAAGGGTGGAATGGCTTGGGGTTCACTTTCCTCTTTCTCTTCTGCCTCCTATAGGGGAGGAGGTTGGCGCTCTGGAAGGACCTTCTCAGATCACAGGTTGATCTCTTTGATCTCCATAGCATAGGTAGGGCATGTTGTCTCCCCAGTCTATACTTGCTGGGCCTGTCTGTTGTTGGGGTTTGGGTTCGGTTGAGCAGGCATCTGGGGTTGTCTTGGAGGAGAAGGAGGTAATGGTTGTGGTTGAGCAGGTAGTGGAGGCAAAATGGTGGGAGGAGTGTTGTACTAAGGCCTCCACCCTGATTGAGGTGCATTCCACTGAGGTTGTGGCTGGGCATGAGAGTGAAACACATGAGGAGGAGGTTGAGTATGGTATGGAGACGGATTACACCATGGAGGAGGTGCGGACCAGGAAGGATGAGCCTGGGGGGCCCAAGAGGGTATACGAACTGATTGGTTGGGGTTATAATAAGCTTGGGATGTCCCTTGCATCCCCTGCTAGTAAGGTCTGGGTCCATGTGGCCTTCGTTGGTTGAGGAAGTAGAGGGGCTCAGTTGTCGCTTCAGTCCCTAGGTACATGGCTTTAAATCCAGGCAAGGTAGGGCATTGGTTGGTGGGGTGGTCTTCCTCACAAATGAAACAAACCTCTACTGAGTGCAATGGGCACTCATTCTTGGGATGCTTCCTCATGCATCTAGGACAAAAAATGGCCAAAGCCCTCTCAGCTTCCTCTTTCTTGAATTCGAAAGGTATCAAGTTGCATGGCAATAGTCCATCTCATCTCACTCTTGATGTCTTCCATCTGGTTAGCAAACTCATGCTTGGAGAAAGTGGTACTAGCTGAAAGATGATTCCCCCTACCTCTCTTCCGGGCTGCCCTAGAATGGTTTCTAAACACGGTCTTTATGTCCTCATAAGGTAGTTGGTAGATGTCCCCTCTAGCCAACATGTTAAGGGTGTTCAGAAGGTATTCAGGAACTCCTCGAAGTAGAACCAGCTTCATAGATTCCGGGTCAAGTGTGCACCTGGCCCATTTATAATTGAGTTGGAACCTTTCCTCATAGTCTTCTAAGGACTCATCACTTCCCATGGTCATCCGAAAGATTTCTCCCTTAGTTTCATTGGATCTAAAGCAGTCCCGGTATTTGGCATTGAAAGCTTGCTGCATCTGAGCCCAAGTGGTTATATTGTTTCCAGGTAGGCCCATGAACTAGCGTAATGCTGCATCCTTGAGGGTAGATGGAAAGAGTTTCAACTTTTGCTCATCCTCAGCATAGTCGTAAGTTTGACAAAGGACAACAATCTCAAACAGGAAGGTATCAGGGCCTTCAGTAGTCAATCCATGGAAGTGAGGTAAAGCAGAGGGACTTATGTTTTTCATTTTCATGTCTCCATTGGTCTCTGGGATAGGGAAGGCACCTTCTATTCTCTCATCTTCTCTTCTACCGTTTCAGTTTTCAGCCATGGCTTCAGATGGAGTGTTCTCTAACTCTTCTTCTATTATAGGATCTTCGTATATCTCAGGAGGTTCACCTATAGGTTCTTCTGGCTCACTGTCACTAGAGAAGAGAGAAGGTTGACTCAGTGATGTGGTGGGGGTGTTGGGTAAGAATTTGTCGGTTTTATCTCTGTTCCTATGAGGCATGAAATGGAAAGAATTTTGATTGCTTTTGTTTTTTTTTCTTCTGGTACCTACAAAACTAAAATAGATTGAACTGCGACTAACTATCTTGCTGAAATGAAAAGGCGAAATTGAAATGAAAGCAGGAAAGGACTAATCTATTTTGCAGAATTCAAATTGCGGAATTGAAATGCTAAGCTACGCTTGCAGAATTGAAATTACGGGATTGAAATGCTAAGCTATGCTTGGAGAATTGAAATTACGGAATTGAAATGCTAAGCTATGCTTACAGAATTGAAATGCTAATCTATGAAAGTAGGAAATGTCTTCTCTACTCTTGCGAAAATGAAATTGCAGAATGGAAATGAAATAAACTACTTAGCAGAAGGTTGTAGGAGAAAATAGAAGAAAAGCAACAATCACCAATACTCTGACGCTTCCCTGGCATCATCGCCAAAAATATGGTGGGCTCCAGTATTGCAGCAATAATGTTGTAACTCCTGGGACTCCCTTCTTTATTTTTATCAACCCAGTAGTTCATAACAAACTTGGAAGTGACGGTATATGCACAAGTACTGGCTCTTATCGTAGCTATCACTTGGTCAGTAGGCACAAGTCCACTAGGAGCTTAAGCCAACTTCTATGAGCTTTTAGAAGAATCTTTTTAATTGATGAATGAGAGATAACTCAAAGGAAGCTAATTTATTTGCGAAAAGAGATTGAAAAACTGAAGGAAAGCACAAACCCTAGCAAACCCTAATTCTACCAGCTAGTCCTACTGATGCAAAGAAGAGAATACAAACTAATGAAAGAGATGCCATTACTTCTATGAAGGTAAAATACACGTGTCTAGACTACCTCTATCCTAAGAAAACATCTTTTCGTATTTTTGATTAAATTGTCAGTTTCATCATGCATATGCTTTCACTGTTCTTTATTGTGCAGGGGTGGATCAAGGAGGATAAATGCTTGGAAGAGGTTGGGAAGGTTCGGAGAGGGTCTAAGCAATCCCTAACACCCTTCTAGAGAGTTTCACAGAGTTTGGCTATCAAGAAACCTCATTTGTGAGCTTCTACAGGAAGTCTGGAGGGGTTCTACAGGATGTTCAGAAATTTCTACAGGATGTTTAAAAATTGGATTTTAGAAGATGGGTGAGTGAGGGAAGATGCATGAATGGATATGGAGGTAGGATAGGCATCTGAAGTGGCCCAGGGACTGGTGGATGGAGCGGTGAGAAGGTGTAGAAGGCTGACTTGGCTCAAAGAAGGCTGAAACAATGATCACACAAAAAGGTAGGGTTACATGGGCAAAAGGACAGATGTGAGACGAGGAACCTAGCTAGGATATGGAATAGATGGCTCTGATGAAGCTTAGGTGGATGAAAGAGTGGTAGAGATGCTCTGCACAGTGTACATTCAACTGAATAAAAAAAGTCTTGCAAGTGATCAAAGTCCTAGCTAATCTAATCTAACTAACAACAAAGTGAATGAAAAATAGATTTATTTGGAAGAAAACCATGTATATCAACTATGCAATGAAATATTTCAGAGATCTGAACACATAACTAACTTCTGCAAATGGAAATAGTACAATAAGGATTGCATGGTAAAGCAAACTAGTGTTTTTGTTGGGACAGCACGATTACTTCAATTCTAGCCCCTGATCCAATAAGGGAGAGGTGAAACCGAAAGTGTTTCTGACCCTTTTCTGGAGCTTTTTTCCCCTGTTATTATCCTACCAATCTATTTTAAACATCTGAAGCAATTCCATTCATAAACAGTGACCTAGTTAATCAACACAACTAAATCTGCCTAACAAAAATATGTTTCAAATGCATAAAAGGCAAACAATGATGCATAAAGGAAAGATAAGAGCACAAAAAGGAAGCCCTAGGCTCTTAGGTTGGGCCCAACCCTGAGAGCTATGGCTCCTATAGAAAACTCAGAGTCGATATAAAATCAGAGTGCTTCTCATTATCAAAAAATAGTCATAAGTCAAGAGTTATGCCAAAATGGCTACAAGAGAACAAGCTAAAGCTAACAACACTGTAGTGCAAAATATGCAGTGGTTTCAAAAGTCCCTTATGAAGGCTAAGGCCTTACCATTTATACACCACGAGGGCCCTAGCTGGCCTCCTAAATCTATGGGACTTGGCTGCCCAAAGTGTAAGTAGACAGACCCTTTTCCAAAATCTGTTTGGCTGCCTTCAAGATCCGTTTTTGGTGGCCTTTGGAGCTCAGACTTGGGGGTGAAGATCCCGAGGAAGGGTTATTTAATGTCATAGACAACCCTCCTATGAATCCTCACCTCAAGCTTGGCTGTCTTCTAGCCCATGATTACTCGGTTTTGCTCCAACATGTGTCAAAAAACCTAAAATAAGCACGTGTTAGCCACCTAGGAAGAGTGACTATCCTTATTCGTACAAATGACATAAACATACTAAAAAATAATGCATAAGATATGAAAAATTAAGGATTGAACAAGGACTGAAAAAAGACAATTAGGCCAAATGAGCCCAATAAGTTACCCAATTTGGGGCTCATCACATGTTTGCTTCAAGATATGTTTTTGACCAAATGGAGAAGAATTTTACAAAAGTGAAAGAAGGTTTTGTCCCTTATATTCCAAGGAATAAAAACCTCCTTCGATTTATGTACAAGTATTATGATTTGAGCGAAATGCCGAAAATACACTCGCAATGGGAGAGTTATTACAATTTTGGACAAATTCACTTCAAGACAATTTTTCAGGGATTTGTATCAAGTGTTGGTAGTTCTTAAGAACTATATTCTGTAGTATACATCCTAATATTTTCAATGGTACCTTCATCTCTGATGGAGTGTCCAAATTACATTCTTGATGAGTCCATCATATAGAAGACTTCAATATCTTTCCAATGAGCTATCAAGTTCACAATTGTGAGCATTTTAAGGCCTCCAAAAGTGGTTTGGAGGATGGCACTACACTCAGGAACACTGAGCTGCGCTCAGGAACACTGCACTGCACTTGGGCCTGAGTACCTCAAATTTGTACAAAACTCACCGAAATTGATTTTTTAAGCTTGTTCACCCGTTTTCTTGCAATCCTAAGCTCATCCACAAGTGATTACACCATATTACGCACCTTTGTTTTGCAAGACTAATTCAAGCCAAATGTTTTTTCAATTAGGGTTTCTAGTGAATTTCTCATGAAATGATGGTAGGATTGATGATGGTCATTTGGTTTTCTTGATTTTAAGAATGTAAAATCTTATCCCAAACCTCTACACATTTTTAATATGCTATATGAACCACTGAAGAAACTTCAAAACATTAAATTACTTCACTAAAAGTGAAACCCTAGCTCATTCCTCTGGGATTTGGACAATTTTCCTAGAAACCTTGTTTTTCCCCTTTCATAAATACGTTCATTTCACTTCCTTTCATCTTTATTAGTTGTTCATAGTCCATATCCACCTCCTAGAATTTACCTTGCCATTTTTTCCTGTCCACCTACCCATCATTTCATTTTTCACTCATCCCTCATTGTTTTTTCCCCTTTCCTATCATCTAGGGTTTCACAAATGAAATGATATTACCTCACCAAGATAGATCAACACAGCCTATGGAAGTAGGGTTATAAAAAAATCAGAGGAGGTTCCCAAGGCACCTAGACCTGAGGTGACCAAAACATACCAGAGATGAAAAGGACTTGTGTTTGCTCCTCAAGTTGAGGAAAGGGCCAAGCCTTTCGACATCAACAAAACAAGGACCATCAGTGCAGGATAAGGACATGGTTGAGCATGAGTTTTAGCTAGTTAAGTTAGAGGCATAAAATGAGAATTCAAGCATGCAATAGGTGATCAAAGGCAAAGATTATTAGATCAAGGAACACATAATCAACATGGCAAGAGCAAGGTACATCATCTCATTCCTAGAACAGGAAAATAGTCAGCTAAAGGAAAAACAATTGATCGTGGAAAAAGAGAAAACAAAACTATTGCAGTAGGTCAGAAAGGGAAAAGTATTCATGGAGACAAATGAGCCTGAAGGAACACAAGGGAAAGGCAAGAAAAAAATGCCAAGAACTAAAGGGCTAAAGAAGGCATTACAAGAAGAATAAAAACACACCTTACTTAATGAGGAGCTAGACCTAGAGGATATAATTGCTTTAGAGGTGAGTCAAGACAAAAGGTATTTGCTAAACAAGGTTAATGAACATTTGGAGAAGCTTCTAGAGAAATCCAATAGATACAATCAGCTGCTAAGGCACATGGCACACCATTACCAAGCTCAGAATATGATTTGTGATGTCAAGGTTGAGCAACTGGAGAATAATCTCAAAGAAACCCAAAAGGTCCAAAATGATGAAGGAAACATCGAGATAATTGCTCAAGAATATATGAGGGCTTAACATGCATTATTTTATACCTCTTGGCCAATTTTGAGGAAATTCTGATCAGTTTTGGTTTTTTGCAAATTTTGATGCCTAATTTAGAAAATGAACAATTCGAGGAGCGCAACAGCTTGACACTGCACTTTTTCCTCAGGCACCCATTTTAATAAAAAATTTCATTTTTGGAAAGTCCTTAATATCATCTAAAAACCCATTTCTTCATATTTTCCAGAGGAGGCCTAAATTTTGAGAAAAGTCAAAAAACGTGGCCAAAAATCAGCTTTCTGGACCTCTTTTTGACAGGCGTTGCGCTCCTGGTGTGACCTTGGGAGAATGGATTTTTGAAGACCTTACCATGGATAATTTTCAAAACTTCAAGGTGTTATTGAAGCTATACTTGAAAATCTAGTTGATCTTTCTCTTAGATCTTCATTTGGACCTCAGGAAGGCACATGAAAGTGGCATCAAAGTTGGCACTACGCTTCTACAATTTCCTATGTTTTTAATTGTAAATTTCATTGTGTAAATTTTCTAGCTTTCAGTTTGACTTGGTCAAAGTCAAAACTCTTAATGTAATGGCACTCGTTTCGAGGATAGGTGATGTAGGCATGAATAAATGTACATGATAGGTTGTTTTTTATGTTTAATAGGCCTTATTAAGGATGTAAACTCCTAAACAAACTCTCTAAGAAGTGTTTGACTTTAACCTTCTCACTCTCACCTGTTGGTTGAGAGAATCTTGGAGTCATTTCCACCACCTAGGAATTCAACTAAGGTAAGAAAGTGGTCTAAGTGATTCTATATGTATCATTTCTCTTTCAGAGAAAAGGGCTGGACTTTAGTGGAGGAGGCTTGCATGTAATGATCTTCTCAGTGAGTACAGAAGCAGTTGTAACTATTTTTAAGGAACTCTAGTCCAGTGATTTCATGGTGTTTGTTATTCTTTCTATCTATTTTCTAGTGGTTAAATCATCTTTGTCCACATGTTTTCTCTTCTTTCTATGGATACCTTGCAGTTAAATAGACAGGATTCTTAATTTCAAGCTCTATTTATATGGTTTTCATAGTTGTGTTTATGTCTTCTAAAAGCTAATGAACTCATATTTGCTTATGCTCATTAGTCTCTTCTAAAATTTCTATTCTATACTACATTGACAATATTACAATTACACCATGGTCTTTTGTTACCTAGCTCCATTCTATATTTTCTTCTGCACTCCTAAAGCCTACACCTAATCACTAGCTCCAAACCCTAGTCTAGCAAACCCTAAAATCTAAAATTCACCAACACACAAACAATCATACATATATAGCCTAAAATGTATTGCTTTAAAGTCATTCACTGATAAAAAACTTAGAGAGCTCCCTCTCTTGCTCAGTAGGGCTAGCTACTAAGCTGAAGTGGTTTGAGGTTACCCTTCTCGATCTCCTCCTCAACATAGGAAATTGTAAGGGACTAACAGTCTTCATAACTATCATTATGTATTTTATGTAAAAACAAAAGAAGAAAATTATTATTACTTTCTAGCATGTTCTTCAAGCTTTGTTTTTTTCAAAAGAAAATATAAAAAGTCATGTTCTTCATGACCATTGTAAAATAATAAAATTCAAATTTTTATGTGCCATTTATCCTTCCAAGTTGCGAAGTTGACCCTCCAAAAGACAAGTCGACCTATCCATAAGCTTTGTCCCTTCACATGAACAAACCACTATATATTGGCATTTATACTCCAATATTTGGAAGGCAATTCGATGGTCTCCAATGGAAGAATAATTTGAGTTTTTGAGCCATATTCTCATATGGCTATATGAGCTATGTAAAGTATTATACTTCTGCGGATACAAGCTACCTAAAATAGTGTTATTTCAGTAAATTCAAACTACCTAAGCAATGAATGTGAACTAACTGAGGTAGTGTTATTTCAGTAAATGTGAACTACCTAAGCAATGAATGAGAGCTACCTGAGGCAGTGCTATTTGCGAAGAATATGAACTATTTTAAGGTACATAACTAAGCTTCTTGTGGAAAATATTGAGGCTCAAAAGCAAGCTTCTTGTGACAGATCCTGAGGCACATAACCAAGCTTCCTTTGGAACATCCTAAGGCACATAACTAAGGTTCATGTTGTAGTTTCCAAATGTACATTCTCTATGATTATGCAAGTTTCTAGAAGTACATACTTTGTAATAATGTGAGTTTTAGAGAGAAACATTCCCCTACACTGATGCAAGTTTTAGAGAGGAACATTCTCCAATGATGATGTGAGTTTCAGGAAGATCTAAGGAAATATATATAGTTGATTGGTGCACTATATTATGGACTAAACATGGTAGATTTTGGAGGTTTGACTTGACACTTGGATCACTGGTTAGTTTGCCTTAGATTTCTCTAATTGAAGAAAAATATATAAGGAAAGGATGGATGGGCTTTTTTCCTTAGCCTATGGCATAATATCTAGTGTCTCTTGTATTTTTATGCGTTGTATTTGTGTAATTGCTTCATGACTTAATGAATGAAGTAAAAACTAAATGGAAAAAATATATAAACAATCACAAGTAATTATCATGTTAGTAAATTATCTCTTGCATTTTAATTTCAACAGGGAGAAGAGAGGGATGGAGTGAGGGAGAAATTAAGGGACAAATAAATAGAGAGAGGGGTATGGAGAGAGGGAGAGGGGGATAAATAGAGGGAGAGGCATAGTGAGATACTTAGATTATTATTTGGGAAAAATTTGGGGTAGAGGTCAAATCGAGTGCCACTTCTAGATTATTGTATACTCATATGCATCAAACACCAATACATTTTACATTATGAGTATGATGAAATTTTTCTTGTGAGGGGGAGCTATTTGTAGAGCTGTGAGCATGCAAGAGAGAGATAAGGGGAGGGCAAACAAAAGTGGGGGGAAGTAGGGAGGGTGGAAAACTAGAATATAATGAGGATATTATCTATCAAACGACCCTCCCCTAACTCCATTAAATGAGAAACATAGAAATAATCCTAGATTGTACCATCAACTTCATGGAAATATTAAAAAAAGTCAAAATTTCATCCTTCAATGCTCCCAAAAAAATACAAACGGAATTACAGTGCTCTTAGTGGGATATAAAGAAATGTTGATTTCTCAAACCATTAGAAAAATATTGTTGAAGTGGTTATGGTTGATAGATTCAATGTATAGGAACTTGGTAGGGATAAATAATGCTCAACTTTAGGATAAGAATTACATTATCTGATCAAACCAAGTCAAAAAGGTGTTTAAATTCATCCAATTATGTTGTTAACTAAACTATAAAATAAAAGATGTTCCATGAAGAAAAAGACAGAATAAGTGAATAATAAGGAAATGTTGTTCACCTGGCAAGAGCTTAGCCTTGAGATGCACTAGTACCTATAGTGATCCCAAGTGTTTGTTCTTGGAAAGAGGAGGGCCATTGTGTTAAAGTTCTTGGAGGTTCTATATGGGTTGCAAGTGCCTTTTGTTTAATGAAAAAAACTATGGTTTCCCCCATGTTAATTAAATTTTCCTTATTTATGATTACATGTTCATAATGATATTGTGATACTAGCAATAAAATTGTATAGGATTGGCTAGTTGGACATTGTGTTCTTTGTTTGGAGTTTCAGGTCTCAGAGACTAGGATGGAATTTTAATAGAACCAAATTCATCCAAGAATCAAGCTAGGATTAACCTCTAGTTAAAGGTGATTATATTGTCCTTCTTTATGAATTTATATAATATTGCATGCATGAATCACTAAGGGTATAAGTTAGTCATATGTATTTGTCTTTTATAGGTCTTGGGCATTCCTATGGAAACAAAGGTGAATAACACATGAACAAAATTGGTGACAATAATGGGGAATGATCCAGTGCATTTTTTCTAGCTCTTTGACTACTTTTTTGTTTTATACTATTTTTTATTGGTCATTAAACATCTTGGTAGGATTATATATAAGAATATTTTCTGGGGAATTAAGAAACTAACCTAAAAACCTAATGAAAATTCCTAATAATTCTTGACAAATTATTGAAGCTCTATTTAACACTTTGTTGATGCTCTTATAAATCATTACAACACCCTATTAGGTAATTGACAGAAATTTGAATCCTTTCAAAGTGGTTTTACAAGGGATTTTTTTGTATTTCTACATATTTCCTATAAACTCCTAAGCCTAGAGCATAGGTCAACATCAGTTTGGATATGTCAAATTATATACTTAATAAAAATATCATATATTCACTCAAAGTTAGTGAATTTGGGGCCATCTTAAGGAAATTGAATCACGTCTTGGGTTTGAGTCCATGCATTGAAATTAGGGTTGTGTGAAACTCTATTATGATTATCCGATAGCTTTTATGTTTCTTCCTTTTGAAGATAGTGTGTTGAATCTTTAAAGAATGTTTTTTATTACATGTTTTCTTGTAGGTAGGATTTGTAGATATTTGGTTTATTTTTCTTGTTTCTAATTTGGAATATTTTTCTTGCTTGTGATGTTTCATTATAGATCCAAATGTGAATAATATAGTAGGAAATGAAAGCATGGAAAGGACCTGTATTTGTTTTGAATTAAAAATATCTTTTACCATAATTTAAAATTCAAATAGTTTTCATAGAAAAAGAAAAGTCACACATTTATATTTTGCATACGTTTTCTTGAATAAAAACCAAAGACTCCATTTAGTTCCATGACATAACCCTTGAATTAATCAACATGAAATAAAATCAACATAACCAAAATTTGTTAGACATAATTTTATTTTCACTAGTAGTGTACTCACATTAGCTTAGGATAGGTTGGACAAGGCACTCTCTGAGGCCATAGATCAAACACTAGAATCTTGAATTAAGGAATAAAAACCCATTTGTACTCAAAAAAGTATGGGAAGACCCTAACACAGGGGTCAAACAGAAGGTCACATTGGAATTATGGAGTGATAACCTCATTTCATTAGGTTTTCATTGTGTAGAATATGCACATAAGTGGTTCTATTTTGACAATATTTGTGTTTGGATAACTTTCCTTTCTTTATGGACTTGACCCATAATTGTTCACCCAAGTTATTAGGTTGTAGGTGGTAACCTTAGGAGCCTGATTATCTTTATTCAGAGGTATCGTCGCATTGGACCCCAGTGCATAATGTGGTGGCAAAACTGCCTGTAATATGTGCACTGTGTTAACACCCAGGTTGTTCCCTATGACTCCCAAGGGAATATGGCCGGGGTAACCACTAACCAATCTTTGGATTACAGCTCCTAGCCCAGGTGTAATCAGAGAGGGCTCTCTCTATAAGGTTTGTCTCTGTTTTGTGGTGATATTAGGCTAGTTATGAAGTAAAGGTTTTTGGTTTATGTTTGGTTGGAAGGATGTCTTTCTGTACTTAAAGTGGAGATCTGCAGATAAAGTTAGTCCATTGGGCAATGGAGTCTGTGGCT
>APFE031678123.1:0-13227 GCA_000404065.3 Pinus taeda | reverse complement strand
CCAAGTAATCAATCCATCACATCAAGTAGCAAGGATTAACCAATAATACTTTGGGAAATCCTTAGTACAACTAAAGGTCAATCAAATGTATGAACAATGATATGTATGACCCTCAAACACCACATGTGCAAGCCTCCAAACAAGAGATGATGATGCCAACTAAGAAGAAAATTCACATCATCTAACCATAATATACCACTAATAAATTGTCAAAAAACAATCCTTCTCTGGTGACGTGCTCTAGGGGGCAACATTAATATGTAAGCAGGTGTGCATAAGAACAACTCTCCTCAAGACAACTCAGTGCTGAAAACTCTTAGTTGATGGGTATCCCTCTCCATAAATGTGCTAAGGGTCAATCAAATGTATCAACAATGTTACGTAGGACACTCAAACACCCGTCAAAGTTCAAACACCCTATGTCTAAGCCTCCAAACAAGAGATGATGATGCCAACTAGGAAGACAATGCACATCATCTAACCATAGTATACCACTAATAATCCATGAGAAACAATCACACCATGGTGACGTGCTTTAGGGTACAACAATAATAGGCAAGCAAGTGTGCATAAGAACAACTCTTCTCAGGACAACTCAGCACCCACTGATGGTAGTGGTTGATAATTTCAGAAGTGTCGAGGAGAGTGTATGCACCAGTAACAATTCCTTGTGTCAATTGAATGTCCCACCAATATCATACTGCAAGCCTCTGACATGTGATGAAAATCACAAGAACTGGATTGTGACGGCAATCATGAATGTAAGGCCTCATACAATACAAGGGGTAACATATGGCTAATAGTAATATGCATGGGAACACTTTTTTTGGTTATAACTTGTAGTTCTATTATTGCAATTCCTGAATGGTTTTGATTCTTATCTCTATTTTCATTCTGTTATTATAAAAATATTTTTATATTTTTCTTGTACTTTCTGTTTCCCTGCCATTTCCAGATCCTGGCCTTTCAAAAATCTGGCAGATCCTTATCCGTATCCTGGTAACTTCGACCAGACATTTCATATCCACTGAGACGATGCCCTCTCAAGTAGGCTTGGAGGAGCACCTACTTATTTTTGGCTCCTGTCTATCACACTAGTTTAAATGACCTGTCTAATATATGTGGTTATAGGAGATCTGTTTTGGAAAATAATGAATCATGGGTGTTCAGATCCCAGTCTAAAGTGACTGTCAAACTTCATCTTTTTGTATCTGGTAGAGGGGCCAAAAAACTCAGAAAAACAGGCCCAAAATAAAGTTTAAATACAGATATACTCTCTGAAGTATGCAGATGCAGTTATGTGAATATCTTGTTTAATTGAAAGCTGTCATTTACTTACCAAAAAGTATGCATGTAGATAGATAAATATAGATGCTTATTGATAAGTAGACAGAAGCATAAACCAGTGTAAATAATGATGTGATAAACTACCTAAATGTATGCAAATGTTTATTATATGTTCGTCTTTTGGGTAGTATGTGCAAATTCTGCAAGCACTTCAAATTAGTTGGTAGATGGGCCCACATTGTTCTTTTAGTATGCCTAGGTGTATATATGTGTGTGTGTGTGTGTAATTTTTTTCATTTGTTTTGGTATGTGTGTGTATTTTCACGTCATTAATGGTAGCATAAATTAATTACATGTAAGTCATTGTTATAGAGGATAGGTGCGATCTTGAACACAAATAGAAGTAATTTGTGCACATTATCGGCTGGGTTGGCAAGGAAATGCTTTTACATATGTAGTTATACTTATAGTCACACACACAAAATGTTGAATGCCACATAAAAACAATCTGTCAAATCTCTAAGTTGTGCGTAACTTTCTTTCTGATATTTTGTTAGTTTTGCAGGATTTCTTTACCTGATCAAGCATATTAAGCAATCTTTCTTATCTAGGTAAGATGGCTGGAGCACTAGCACAATCTGCAATTCTTCCTGGTGGAATAATCAGTAGAAAGCATGGTCAAATTCAGAGCTCTAAAAGAGGAAAAGGAGTTCCAAAGATGATTGGTAAGGTGCATTCACGATCCTTTAGCATGCGAAGTTTCACTGGATTGCGCCAAGAAACATGCATAGATAAGGTTGGAAGTCCTTTAAAAGACTTTCATGCAGCAGTAGCAGCTTCAGTTCGTCTCCCAGTGGGGAGAGGCAATAGAGGGGTGGTTGTAGCTATGTTTGAGCGTTTTACTGAGAAGGCCATCAAGGTAATTATGCTTGCTCAAGAGGAAGCACGACGCCTTGGACACAATTTTGTAGGTACAGAGCAGATTCTCTTAGGTCTTATTGGTGAAGGGACTGGTATTGCAGCAAAGGTCCTAAAATCCATGGGAATCAATCTCAAGGAGGCTCGTGTAGAGGTTGAGAAAATCATTGGCAGAGGCAGTGGGTTTGTTGCTGTGGAGATTCCGTTCACTCCAAGAGCAAAGCGTGTGTTGGAACTTTCACTTGAGGAAGCTCGACAACTTGGTTTGTTATTATGGCCTTACAATCTCTATTTTTGAAACAACAATATTATTTTTTATTTTATTCATCTGTTCTTTTTCCAAGAAAAAATCTTTATATTCCTTGGAAAGAATATATATAGCCTGCCCCATAGGGAATTAAACATAGAAAATTGAAACTGTCAAATTGTTGTTACAACATTTATTAATGAACGACGAGCTATTCTCAATGTTTCAATCCTCTAAAATCACATTATTTTATGAATAGTGCAGGACACAACTACATAGGATCTGAGCACTTGCTTTTAGGGTTGTTGAGGGAAGGTGAAGGTGTTGCAGCTCGTGTGCTTGAGAATCTTGGAGCTGACCCCAGCAATATTCGTACGCAGGTATTTTTCTCAAAGATGTTGTATCACCTGGGTGATGAACAACTGAAGGGATTCTATAATCATATTGGTTCCTGGAGGTGATTGAGATTTCACTCCATCGTCATCAATCATTTATGTACTCTTTGCTGTTGTAATTATCAACAGGTAATTCGGATGGTTGGAGAAAGTACAGAAGCTGTTGGTGCTGGAGTTGGAGGCGGTAGCAGCAGCAACAAGATGCCTACTCTTGAGGAATATGGAACGAATTTGACAAAACTGGCAGAGGAGGTACACATTGGAATTTAGCATGGTCCTTCGTTTTACTATATATTAATAGTGTAAGCCATTGCTAAGAACGGACATATTGCTTTGCATTCAGGGCAAGCTTGATCCAGTGGTTGGAAGGCAGCCACAAATAGAACGTGTTACTCAAATACTGGGACGCCGTACAAAAAATAATCCTTGTCTTATTGGTGAGCCCGGTGTAGGAAAAACAGCTATTGCTGAGGGACTTGCACAGCGAATAGCTTCAGGAGATGTTCCAGAGACAATCGAGGGTAAAAAGGTATAGTTTACTTGGCTATACTGTTTAAAACTTTGTTTTACATGCTTAGCATTCAGAGTGATGTCTTGAAATGTGACATACAGGTTCTTAACTATTCTGGCTGTGATGGGGTCATGAAGCAGTAAACTCTTTCAATTTTGTTCTGCTTAGAGTAGGGAATTACTGATTCAAAACAAACATATTTTTTCCAGGTCATCACTTTAGATATGGGGTTACTTGTTGCTGGTACCAAGTATCGTGGAGAGTTTGAAGAAAGATTGAAGAAATTGATGGAGGAAATCAAACAGAGTGATGAGATTATACTCTTCATAGACGAAGTTCATACTTTGATTGGAGCAGGTGCAGCAGAAGGTGCAATTGATGCAGCCAATATTCTGAAACCATCTCTTGCACGAGGTGAACTTCAGGTAATTCTGCTGGATTCAAATGCTGAAAAATTGGATATCATAACTATCTTGCCTATTTCTCGACTTACCAAAAAATCCTGCTACAGGGATTTTCTAATGTTTTAATATGGGTATTATCCTTCAAAAAATAAATATGGTTATTATTGCAGTGTATTGGAGCCACCACCTTGGATGAATACAGGAAACACATTGAGAAGGACCCAGCGCTAGAGAGGAGATTCCAACCAGTACAAGTGCCAGAGCCAACTGTTGATGAGACGATACAGATACTGAAAGGTTTACGTGAGCGATATGAGATTCATCACAAGCTTCGTTATACTGACGAGTCTTTGGTGGCTGCTGCAAAGTTGTCGTATCAATATATCAGGTATATACTCCACATTTAGTGTTCACATGTATTAGTTTCCATATGCATTTTGATAGTTCGTGAGGTACGAGGGATATGTGATTTTTCACAGCTACATTTTGGTGATATAGTTTTATTTATCTAGTCAACTATGTCAGGAATAGTATAAAAGTTTGTTCTTTGATTCCACTGTTTGCTGATGTGTATGTAGATATATTAGGCTATGTATAGTGCATCTTATTTGTTTACATTTCATGCAGTGATCGTTTCCTTCCTGACAAAGCAATTGATCTGATTGATGAGGCTGGTTCTCGAGTACGCCTTCGCCATGCACAGGTGGTTTAACCTTCATACTCGTATATCATTATAATTGATAGTATTGCATTCTGTAAAAGGATTCATTAGGTCACATTATTTTTAGATGTGTATTAAATCTTTCTAGTGCTAATTTTCTATTAAGCAGCTCCCTGAAGAGGCTAGAGAACTTGACAAAGAACTCAGACAGATTACAAAAGAAAAGAATGAAGCTGTTCGAGGCCAGGACTTTGAAAAGGTATGTTACTTTGATTGGTAAATTTCTCATTTGGTTAAATCATCGTTTCTTTTGTAAAATCTATAAAGTTGATCACTGTCGAAATTTGTAGTGATTTATATTCAAAATAAACTTCTTTATTTTTGGTGGGGATGTGTTGTGTGCTGAAAGGCTGGAGAGCTACGTGATCGTGAGATGGAACTTAAGGCACAAATTTCGGCTTTAACAGAGAAAGGAAAAGAGAAATCAAAGGCTGAGAGTGAAGCAGGAGATGCTAGCCCATTAGTAACTGAGGTAGATATTCAGCAAATTGTATGTGCATGGACAGGCATTCCAGTTGAAAAAGTGTCAACTGATGAGTCTGACAAACTTCTGAAAATGGAAGAAACACTCCACCAACGCATTGTTGGGCAAGATGAGGCAGTTAAAGCTATCAGTCGAGCTATTCGCCGTGCAAGAGTTGGCCTTAAGAATCCAAACAGGCCAATTGCGAGCTTCATTTTCTCAGGACCTACAGGTGTTGGCAAATCGGAGCTTGCCAAGGCATTGGCTGCATACTATTTTGGTTCAGAGGAGGCAATGATAAGGCTAGATATGAGTGAATTCATGGAAAGGCACACTGTTTCCAAGTTGATTGGTTCACCCCCAGGATACGTAGGCTACACTGAAGGAGGGCAACTAACTGAAGCTGTTAGGAGACGCCCATATACGGTGGTCCTTTTTGATGAAATTGAAAAGGCTCATCCAGACGTCTTCAATATGATGCTTCAAATTCTTGAAGATGGAAGACTGACAGATAGTAAAGGACGGACTGTGGACTTTAAGAATACCCTTTTGATCATGACTTCTAATGTCGGTAGTAGTGTGATTGAGAAGGGAGGCCGTGGAATTGGTTTCCAGCTTGATTACGATGAGAAAGACAGCAGCTACACAAGGATCAAAAGTCTTGTCAATGAAGAGCTGAAGCAATATTTTCGACCTGAGTTCCTGAATCGACTAGATGAGATGATTGTGTTTAGACAGCTCACAAAGACAGAGGTGAAGGAGATTGCAGATATAATGCTGAAAGAGGTCTTTGAACGTCTTAAAACAAAAGAAATTGATCTTCAAGTAACAGAGCGGTTCACAGACCGAGTTGTAGATGAAGGTTATAGTCCCAGCTATGGTGCAAGGCCACTCCGCAGGGCAATTATGAGGTTATTAGAGGATAGCCTGGCTGAAAAAATGCTTGCTGGTGAGATCAAAGAGGGGGATTCAGCTATAGTTGACGTGGATAGCGAAGGAAATGTTATTGTGTTGAATGGGAAGACTGGCACAGTAGGGCCATCAGCCACTGCATTAGCTGCATAGAAAAAAGGTCCATTCATTTGAGTGGCTGGGCCAAAGATTGGTCAACTTGGCTCCATCTGATTAAATGTAGGTAGTTATTAAATGACAGGATTTCTTGCGGTTTCAATTTGATGTCTGAGTACTTGTTAGATGATGTTCGCTGTAATTACCCTAGTTCTGAGCATCTAAAGTTGTAGGATATACGTTGGATTGTTCTGAACTTTATTGAGATAATGAAAACTTTGAAATGTTGCAAGTATAAAAGAGATGTTAAGGTTGTCACTTAAATTCTTCCAACCATTATTTTACACGAAGTTCCTGTTGTGGCTTGGTTGAAATGGTTTTGTGAATGTTAAAAACTAGAAAACAAATCAAAAGTGAATGAGATTCATTCTGAAACTGTTGGCAGTTTATTAGCTGCAAATTCCAAAATTTTATTGTAGATATTTGGGTATAGATTGGTTATCCATTTAAAATTGAAAGCTTTTATTACTATGTAGACACTATGTTGAGAATATGAACGAAATTTGGCCCAACTACAGTAACCTCTGAAAGGATGATATTTTCAGGCATTAATATTGATGTTACCTGCCACAGTAGCCAGCAGGTCCAGACAGTAATCAAATTTCACATCAGAAAGTGGCTTATTATTAGTAAAACGCTTTGATTGCACTTTGTAAATGTAATTAATTTGTTTGTCGTATTGTGGACATGTGAAATCCATTCCTGGCTTTAATTTGTTTGTCATGTTATGGACTTGTCAATTTCATTATTGGGATGGCATGTGTAAATGAGTGATACTGATGTTGCAGATATGGATTCCTTAAACAAAAACCAACGAAGTATGCAGTAGATAGTAGAGCCTGTAAAAAAAATTGAATGCTTGTTAGTGTGGATATTTCATTTTTCCCTTTCGGCATAAGATCCAAATGATAGCCAACTGAGCGACTGGCTGCTACAAATGATAATCAACTTTCTTGAACAGGAAACTACAAAGTACATAGTAGATACCAACTTTCTTGAACAGTAAACCACAAAATACACAGCAGATAGCCTACTTTCTCCAACAAGAAGCTACAAAGGAACGGTATATAGTAATCTGTAAAATTATTGACTGCTAGCTTGTGTGGATATTACCTATTGCCCTTTATAGGCATAAGAGCAACTGGCTACCGCAAATGATAACCAAGTAGGCGACCGATTACTGCAAATGGTAACTTTCTTAAACAAGAAACTACAGACCACTGCAAATGATGATCAACTTTTTCGTGAACAAGAAACTACGAAGTACACAAATTTGAATGCTAGCTTGTGGATTTTGCGGCTTGCCTAATTGCCTGTTGCAAATGATAACCAGCACGCAGTTAGAGAGTAGGGTCTGTAAAAAATTGAATGCTAGGTTGTGTGGATATTGCCTATTTTGCCCTTTAGGGCATAAGAGCAACTGTCTGTTACAAACGCATGATCAACTTAGCGAACTGCAAGAGTGTTGTTGACAAGGATTGATCTTAAGATGCGCAGTTAACCAATTTTTCACTTTGCCACTGGACCATGAACATGTTGTGCCAATTTAAATATATCCTTAAAAGAGGTTTAACAATTAAAAATCTCTTTTTAAAAGAGCATCAGTGGTTAACAATGTATTTTTTTTTGTTTTGGATGAGAGGGCTGCCGATATCGTGGACTAAGGTAAATATATGCTTATAAGAGCATTATAGATTAAAGATGTATTTTGAAGAATGAAAGAGCAAGCCTTTTGGGCCAGATGAAGTCAGTCAATCATAGAAATAAAGGTTTGGATAGTCATAATTGACGATGATTTTGTAACAACTTTATAATCGAGGATGATTCTGTGACAATAACATCATGCAAGGAAAGGGACACCCATTGAGGATGATCTTGCAACAACATTTTATGGAAGGACTTTATACATTAAAGATGTATTTTGAAGAATGAAAGGGAAAGCCCTTTGGTCTAGTGTCAATCATAGAAATAAAGTTTTGGATGGTCGTAATTGACGATGGTTTTGTAACAACTTATAATTGAGGATGATTCTGTGACAACATCATGCAAGGAAAGGGACACCCATGTTTGAGGATGATCTTGCAACAACAGTTTATTGAAGATGGAAAGGGATTACCATGAGGAGCATGAAAGTCCCTTTCATGATTAGGGCGAGGAGAGGAGAGGAGAATATTAAATGTAAATAGAATTTTAACACAGGATATAGCAATAATATACTAACCACAAGTTAAAGATACTAGACATTTTATTGGAATTTTTAATTATGTTAGTGTTGTCGTATTGACACTTTGTTAAGTTTTTTGTATGTCGTGTAAATCGAATATAGACATCCATATGACTTTGAAGAATGGTTTGCAGATGCATTATTAGGTGAATATGTTGTTAGATTTAGCATCACTGGAAAAATGTGGTTGTTTTTGAAAATGTCAATTCGTTGTGATTAATCCAGAATCTAAATATATATAGGCTTTGAAGAGTGGCTATTTTGTGCTTGTAACGGAAGAGATTGGTATTTTCTTACACTAAATGAGTATGGAATTATCTCTGAATATGTCTTGTAAAATAAGGTTATTTTTGGAAATACCAATTTATTAAAGTTGAATAATCTTAATAAAACATGGTTAGTGTTGATTCTTTATGATTAATGTTATCAGAAATGGCAATACTATAAATATTTGAAAAATCAGAAACGGCAACACCATAAATATTTGAAAAATCAGAAATGGCAGTACCTTATAATGATTATTATTACTTCGCCTCTATAAACTTAGCTTATAAGAATACCTTACCTTCTGAATTTGTGTTTTTCAAAATGTCTCGTGTAATCTTTGCAAGTGATTGGTAATGTTATATAATTGTAATTTATCAAAATGTACTAGATATCATTTATTTCAAAATTTTGAAAAAGAAATAAGATAGAGAATTGAGTCTTCGAAAATTTTTCTTCTTTATCGAAAGATATGTTAGTGGTTTGTAATTTTATCATCACAATTTACGTACTTTTGATGTTATTAATTTCAAAAACTAAAAATATAATTTATAAATTTTGCGGTGAATGAATGCTCATGTGAAATTCGCTTTTAGTGGAGAATTTTCTTGTAATTAAAGTTCAATTCTTACCTAAAGAGTAAATCCTACCGGGTAGTTGTGTTTTATTGACTTGTTAAGTGTGGGTTTTCAATAAAATTGAATGAAATTAAAAAATAATAACACATATTCATTGTTTATATATATTTCATAATTTTTTAATTACCATGCTTTTGTATTAACTCAAATATAAAGATACCGTTATGATATTCTAGGTCCTTGCGAATAAAAAAAGACTTTCGAAAATATCATTTTTTTTTGGTGTTTGGTGAATTCTTGCAAATGATTTCTCTTATAATGAAGAAGTATTACATTGAGAGTTGTTTCAAACAAGCCTGTGTTGCCAATAAACTAGATCAGTCTAAACTAGATCAGTCCACAATTTGAGATAATTGGTCTATAGTCATGTACTCCCTTTACAAAGACATAACAATGCTATTTAGTTGACGAGACATATCAATGCTATTTAGTTGACAAGACTATAAACAAAAGAGAGTTACAATATCTATGATTGAGAGCAAAGAAACAAAGTGAGACACTCCCTATAGTTACCACATACAGAATAACAAATTACATGCTTGATGATTGTATTAAAAAACAAGAAGCGAGGAACTACAAAATTGATGATGCCATGAATGCACCATAAACCAATCCAAGAGTGCAACAAAAACGAGAGCCAAAAGTGTTGATTTCTGGTAGCATTGGATGTGCTCTAAGCCTCAAAATTTGCAGGAAGGTTATGAGACATGTATTCTAGAATACTCGGAAATCGTTTTGGGAAATTACACCTAGAAGTAGTTTTATTAAAATAATTAATTATTTTTAATGGGCGTCTTAAGTCTAAACTTAGGAAATTAAAATAATTAAAGGGTATTAATTAAACTGGGGTTGAAACTTTTAGAAGAAGACGAGGATCAAGTTGAAATGATCTGAGTCATTGACTTGAATCTAATCTGGGTTGTTGATTACTCAAATGGAGGATTATAAGAACAAGCTTGATGGGAATTTGGAAGACACATCGAGCGAGATCAAGGGATCAATTTCTCAAGAGAGTAGCGCAACAATTGCCAGAGAAGTCATCAAGGAGATTTCTTGTAGTGAGGGGCATGGATAGTTTTCCGGTTCGAGAGTTCTCTGATCCAGGGATACATTGCAAAGAAAGCAGAGAGAGATCTAGAAGAGGCAGCGCAGTGCCATGTAGAAGTAGCACAAAGCTTAAGAGGGAGTCTGAGATTTAGTTGGGAAGTCGAGTTCCAGAGCCAGACGCTGGGGTGTGAGACCAGAGGGCCAGATGAATAAAGTTCTAGAGAACAAAAGATCCATGGAAGAGGTGAGTAGACCCCAGAGAGGTTGATGCAGATCTGCGTAGGTTGCCGCAGAGCCAGCGTGGGGCCAGCCATCCAGGGCCTGGATCAATGTCGGTTCGCCAGTGATAGTGTGAGATATTTCTCACTAATTTCCCTACCAGTCAGATTTGCTGTATTGGATAGCCAGTAAGGCATCCAAAGATTGTATTTAGAAACTAATGCATAATAATACAAACCCTTAGTTGTTGCACCAGTTTTCCCGCATTGGGTTTTTCCGGGGACATTTGTCCAAAAACAACGGTGTCACTTGTGTGTGCTATTTCCTTCTTGCTCAGTGCTTGTTTCCACATTATTTAAATAATCAAGATTGCAGTGTATTGGTTTCGATATCTACCATAGAACACAATATATATATATATATTTTTTAATTATTTAACAAATAGAAGAAACTTAATCAGTTGATGCAGTGGTGGTTCAGGGATTTCGAATTTTCACATGGTATAAGAGCATAGATCAGAAGAGCCCAACGCTAAAGAGGAGGGAGATCAAAGTGCAACATAGGTAGCAAATCGAATCCCCAGAGGGATTGCACAGTCCAGGCCAGGAGTGAAAAAATCTCGAGGAAAGTCTTTTTGAGTGAGTTGACATAGAGGTTAGATTTCCAGATTGAGATTTGTCAGTTGCAGAGGGAGCAACGCAGTAGAAGCTTCAGCATAGAGCAATCTTCAGGTGAGACGCAATTTTCTGGCGCAGTTGCTGGGGCAGAAAAACGTCAGAAGAAAGAAGGAGACACTAGTGAGGGAATTTCTTCCTCAGAGAATTCCTAGCCAGGGAATTCGATTTCATAAGTGCTGAGCAACAATGAGGCACAAATCTACTAAATCTAGTAGGGAGTGCGTAGTCCATCCTAGCATTTGCGCAAAGGAGAGAGGAGGCAATTTGACATCTTGTTGGCAGAGATGGTAGCTAATAGGTCGAGAGATCAAGATCAGTTGGACGAGGCATCCAACTATGTGATCTAGAAGGCTCGGATTTCCTATCTTTTGGATGAGCATAATCTCAAGGCCTATGTCGTTAGTGTGGTGGCTGAACTTGAAAATGCGGATCCACTCAAGAAGTATAAGGCTGAAATGGCAAAGGCCAAGCAGTTGATCCTTGATGGAGTAAGGGATCACATTGTAACTCACATTGCTGGTGAAGGGACAACCAAGGAGATGTGGGATGCCTTTGCTACGTTATATCATGGATCTTTCGAGCAGCGGAAGATGTACTTGGAGGAGAATATGAGATCCACAAGGACACTGAAGGGGGAACGCATTGATCTGTTCCTAGCGAAGCTTCGGGAGGTCTGAGATTCGTTGGCAGTTGTAGGATCAATGCCTCAGCCTACCGAGATGGTGAGGTTGGCCTTGAATTAAGTGTCAGAAGAATGGCAAGTGTTTGTCCAACGTATCCTGAGCATAGAGAGATTGTCAGATTGGGAAGGGATGCAGGTCGCTCTTCAACAAGAAAAGATGAGACGAGACTTAGTCAAGTGCGAACTTGATAGCAGTGGTAGCAGTGGGACGAAGTCCAAGGAGGAGGAAGAGAACACAACCCTTGCATCAAAGGGGCAACAAGAGCAACGAAAGTGGAAGAAGGACGTCTCAAAGATCAAATGTTTCCTGTGTGGTGAATTTGGTCACTACGCTATACGCTATCCTCTCAAAAAGAAGGACAAAGACGAGAAACATGATCCAAAGGCTGCAACTACAAAGATCGAGGAGGAGTTTTGCACGGTTGCCTAGATACCTCCAGGGGAGAGGTGGGGTGATCTAGTATTGTAGTTCGAAAAAACTACAGATGGGAAGGATGATCCTTGAGGAGTCCATATCTTAGATCAATACCTTGCTACAGGAGCCCATATCGGAAGTAACAGGATGGATCAGTGTCAGTTAGTGCAGAGGAGTGCCAGAGTGATAGTTGTAGTGTCTAGGAGCGCTAGACACTGAGTAGCGCAGAGTAGAGTTGGCAGCAGTGTAGTTCGCATAGTGCAGAGTCAGTAGCAATGCAAAGCCTTCAAAGGGTCAGCACAGAGACTAGCAGTAGTCAGAACTCCAACAATAGATGCAGTATGCTGAACATCTGTTTAGTAATTTTGAATGCTTTTTCGTTGCTGTTGCAGTAGCAAAAACAATTGGAGAAGTTTGCAGTGCAGATGCAGTGTTGGCAGTGGCAGGGCCAACGACAACACAAATCCAAAATTTGTGAGGGTTGCAGTGCAGATGCAGGGTTGGCGGTGGCAGTGCCAACAGTAGCACAAATGCAACATTTGCACAGTGGTTGGTGGGCAGTGATGTTAGACATCAACAACGTAGAGGGAGATGTTACAAAGTCAGGGTGATGCTTCATCATGTTGTTGACAATAATACTGAGAGGGGGGGTGAATCAGTATTATCTAATTCTTTACCAAATCTTTCTTATTTATACTTTGAATTATTTTTGCATACCAATACCATAAATAATGAGCATGAACAAGAAAATCAGACAGTCACATCAAAGAACACCAGATATAAGGTGGAAACCCAATGTGGGTGAAAACCACCTGCTGCAATATGTCTCTATCTTCTTTCAAATTAGAAACTCCTTTTACAATGTTCTTGTACTGGTGCAGTCCTTTACCAGTACGCAGGCTGCAACCTGCTGAGAGCTACAACTCTCTCTCGTTTTCCAGTCTCTCCTGAAAGGGAGCTACAACCCCCTACTTCTTTTCAAAGGACCACTTTTCATAAATTTTCAAACTGGATCCGTATACATCAATTGATCATCAAGTACATGTA
>APFE031678106.1:9063-36430 GCA_000404065.3 Pinus taeda | reverse complement strand
TGGATAGACAAACATGTTCTTTTGTGGGAAGAAATCACAATATTTTAGGACCCAGATGAGCAATTGGAGTGAAAACGAAAAGGGGTTCACCCTACATCTTTGACACAGCCATGGTAGGAATTGGCATCCATTGTGCAGAGGTACATCATGTGCGACAAACAACAAGAAGTGGTAAAACCTCACCAACTTAAACTGTTAACCATTTTAAAATAGAAAATTATAGTTAGCTTGCCATTTTATTTAAATTTTGTATTGCATGATGTTGCTCCTCAGGTTAGAAAGGAAAAGGACCCACATATAGTCATTAGCCATCATGGGCTAATCAAATTAATCATCATTCATGGACTGGCCCAGCAGCACCTAACCTGGGATAACATTGTGAATCCTACTTTGGCCCCACCTATAGAAAACCCAACAATTGAACATCAAGGGCCAAGAGTGATAGATCCAAAAAGGACACAGGAAAGGAAGAATCCCTCTTTGGCCTGGGCTTAGCAAGGTGAAGATGCTCTACAAAGGTAATGTCACAGTGACACAACCCAATTCAAATAGACGACGTAGGGCCATCTCATATACCCCGTCTAAGTCCACAAGATGTCTCTCTGCAAAACTATGAGGAAGAGGTTACCCGAGTGCTAGAAAATATGGGGATATTTGGTGAAGGAAGGGAGCAATCATGGATTTCGGAAGCGCATAGTTATGCCCCCAACCAGTATGCCCCTGTTGGTAGTCTTATTCATGATGAAACCCTATCATTTACTAATAATATGGAAGAATAAAGGGAACCATTTCCTTCTATGGAGGAGCCCCTTAAAGCAGAAGTGCATGTAGAGGAAACCATTAGGGAAGGAAATAAAGTAGAAGCTATTGGTCCACTAGAACCCCTAGCTAAGGAAAACCCTACAGAAGAAACCCTCGATGGTGAAAATCAACCATGGATCACCATTTTTATGAAGTCCACAGGGGACGAGGTGCATCTTGAAGTAGACCCTGAAAATGATAATTGCTCAGGAGACACCATTCCATTGGGTTCTCCTGATAGGGAAGTTCATGAAGATAGAGACCTGGAAGGTGAAAATCCATTAGGAGACACGATCCCATTAGAACCCAATCCTGATGTTGACATAATTCCACTTAAGCAGGGACCTGAAGTAAATAAAGTGGTACCACCACTGGTAAAAAGCCCCACAACAAAGGAAACATACAAGGACAGAGTCAGGAAGATTCTTAAGAAGTATAGGAGGCAAAAGAAAAACATTAAGTAGCGAAGACAATGGTTGAAGAAAGAAATTAGGGTTAAGAAAGTGAAAGCAGAATTGGAGACCACAGGGACTCAACTTGAACATTTCTCTTCAAATTGATACTAAAGAAAACACCCAAGTTTATTGTTGCATGATTCGACAAGTGGCTAAGGCTGTTGTTCAGATTGACCCAATGGAAACATGGGACGATGAGGTCCAGACAGAGGAGACGTCTACCTAAATTCCCTTGGTAAGGGAAACGGTCATTGGGAAATTGCAGAATAAACTAGTCAAGACTCAACAGGAATTGACTCGATGTAAAGAGGAAGTAGTGCCCCTTCAAGTACACTAGGAGTTATGGAAGAAATTTGAGACACTCATGGTCACATAGGATGAGACTTTTGCTAATTACAAGGATGAACAAAAGAAAGTCGAAAAAGCACAAGTCAAGTTGCAAAAATCTAAAGATCAATTAGAGACATTTTTCTCTCATTATTCAAATTCCTTGTCATGCCAAGCCCCTGCCACCAACTACACATTTTTCTACTAGAAAGATATCTCTTATTGAAGGTCAAAATTGTTGAAGCTGGCAAGTTAGTGGAAATTAAGACCACCCTAGATTTTGTTAAGTGTTTCAAGTAACATAATGAATAGGTACAACACCTCCTATGTGAATTGTACATGCATAATTTATTTTTAGAGGATGACTTAGACAACAATCCTGGCCCCTTCATAGGGAATATCCAATTCCAAGCTTTTATTTTCCTTTCCACTAGCCTTATAAAATGGTCTAAGGCCCATAATACTTTTAGGAAGTGAGAATATGGCATAGACTTATGGGTTAGGGGAGAACCTACAAAACCCATGCACCTCTTTGTCCAGCACAAACAGTTTATGAATCGAACAGGTGATGTGGGCTAATTAGGACCACTGCACATAGATATCATACAGGCAGGGAAGGAGTAATTCTAGGAAATCAAAAAACAAGCTTTATCTGCAGTGAGACAGAGATGGGAAGCCTCCAGCAATACTATCAGAAATAGAGAGCCATTTGGATTCAGGAATTTCAAAGTTGCATCCACTCTCTTACATAAATACAACAACATGGTCTTAAGCATGGGCCCTGAGTGGATAGGGTGTCGATATATAATTCCAATTATCTGGTATGCCGCAAATGGGTACCACAGTGATTATAACTTGACAGATCAACAAGTGAACTAGGCTTTTGCAGTGCTTAAAAAGAAAAATGGTTTTAGGTTGTATAAGGAGGAAGTATATCAAGCGTATTCCTTAATTCAACTACACCTTAACCATCTGATTGTGTGAGGACATGCAATATGGTAAGCAGGAGAGTATGTTGGGCCAAGGAAAATGTATGTTTTTTCCTCGTAAATATCCTAATTAAGCATTTGCCTTCACATTTTTATCTTCTTTTTATGGATAAAAACAGATGAAACAATAGCAAAAGCTAGGTAAAATTGATTAGTAACAAATTAGATAAATCTTGGTACGGAAAACTAGATTTCACTATATTTATATGAAGGGATGTGGATTAGATGATTGGTGTTCAATCGACAAAACAACAACAGTTAGTAAAGTAAAAAGGACAGCATACTGAGCATGGAAGAAAGTGGAAGACTAGGAGGACCAATGTTATTTTATGATGAAATCAGATCGAGTATTGCAAAATCTTCAGGATCCCCTGATCTTGAGGATTCACTTTTGTCTATCTACTTTTCCAAATGTGATATAAAGTTGTAAGATGAACTGAACAACTAGTTTAGGAATTCACAGATTGTAACTATTCTTTTTGGACATATAATACTTTCATCTCGGTGATGTTGTAACTCTGTAATTGTTTTTAATGAATAAGTCTACTTTTAATTCATAATCATATTATGAATATCTAACAGCGGGGACTTCTGGAGACTTTGGGCCTAGTCAATAGAAGATCTACTGCTTCAATTGTGTTATAATCATTTTTGTTTATTCTTCACTGTTTATTATTGTTAGTTTGCAAAGTTAGTATCATTCTGATTACTGTAAGGATTGATGGTTCTGATTTGCGTTTGTTGTTTGGTCAAGATTCTAGATTTAGCTGTGTGATTATATATGCATGTTTCTCTTCATTTAATTGGTTATGTTAATTATAGACTGTTATTCATTCTAAGGTAATGCTATCATAGATTTCAAAGCTAAAGTGATTGCCTTCCATAAGATGTTTATATGGTTATTTGTTGTTCAATTATCATAACTTTCCTTCTTTTTGAATGAGTTGGTTTCAGTACCAGTTGAATTGTCAAGGGTGATCCTTTCTATTTGCATTTTGATTTAGTTGTTTGCATAATAGATTAAGTAGCTTTGAAAGTGTGTTATGAATTCCTTTCAGAAGTGTTTGGATTGAATTTATAGAAGTAGACACTAGTAATTGCAATGATTCCAATGTGAATTGACCTATGAATTCACTGCATATATACTATTGACACCCTTGAAATAAAAAGACTTTCATTGGGTTGATAATGAATGTGGGTATTAATATTTCTTGTAATAAAACATCTTAGTGCACCAACATTTTGGCATCATTGTCAGGGATAGTGTTTCAAAGTGATTTCACTTTATCTTGATGTAAGGGAATTGGGTTTTAAAAATGAGAGGTAAGAACCTGCATGACCAACAAGTCAAGTGCTTGCTCATCAACCTACTTTTCAAAAAAATCATAAAGGTTAAATCACAATAATTTTTTTAAAAATGACTAGGGATAAAAAGATAGAAAAATATCAGAACCCCCCACCTAAATCCATAAAACCCAAGGGATCAGTGAGCCTTGGGAGAACAAATTTTATAGACAAAATCATAATAAAAGTAGAGTCTCAAGCATCAGTAGGATTCTAGACTGTCTCTGGAAAAAGCCCTATTGTAATCCCTCAGGCAACAGACTCACCATCGGTAGCTTATGTTGATATTCATAGCCAAATTGGAGGAACTGAATAGAGTTTTCAGGTTACATCAAATTTACATTGTGATCCTCTACAAGAGGGAAAATAGTGCAACTTAAGAGAAGGATAGGGAGAAACCAGTGGAACTACTAAGGCATGATCTCAGCTATCTGAACAAGGATCTCCTGTGATCCCAGATCTAGGCAGTACTACAAAACCAACTCAAATTGTGAATCCTCCGCTTACTCAAATAGAAACCCTTGAAATCACTAAAGGATATTGGCACATTTTTTGCCAAATGGAAAATCTACCACCTCAAGGTCAGACCTCGACATTGGAATACCCCATAGTCGACCAAGTGGCTAATGCCCCAATGAAAGTTATTCCCTTACAAAGCATCCCAACTTTTCATGGGATGGTCACCAATGATCCAAATGCCTTCTTATTCGAGTTTGATGTCCTCTGCAGAGGATATTACTATGCCACCAACCCTCAAAAACTAAAATTGTTCCCTTCTACTCCAAAAGGAGTAGCTTTGAGGTGGTTCATGGTTCTAGGCAGACATACTATTAACTCTTGGGATGAAATGAAAACTTTTTTTCTCACAAGATACCGTGACTTTAGCGAGACTAGGGAATTAAAAGATGAAATTTTTAAGATGGATGCAAAGGATAATGAAACTCTAGAAGAATATGTTGAATGGTTTCACTATAATCTACAGATATTTCCTCACACCAATTTACCAAAAGAAGTATTGAGAGCTATCTTAACTAAGGGAATGAAAGAAGAATGCATAAAAACACTAAATTTCATGGGCAAAGGAGATATTTCTCAAGAAGATGATGATGAAATCGTTCGCTTGTGTATCAAGTGTTCACGAGGTAGCACATCCATAGGGTTAGGAAGCCGAGATCCTATGACCAGAGGAAGCAAACCACACAGTCGAGGCATAGCAAGAATGGGAATTGGTAACCTCCTGGAAGACTTCAGAATGGATACCTTGGGAACCCTTACAACACAGTTGGATGTCCTACAATCTAAACAGAAATAAGCCTTAACATGACATAATTTGGTCATCTCTACACACGCTGCCAATAAAAGCACAACCAATGGGAGTGTCCATTGGACATGGTCCAGACATGCACCATCTGCACCAAGGATAAAACCACTGAAAAATGTCAATCACTTCTTGAGTTGAAAGAAGTTTTTAAAGAGCTAGAAGAAGAGACATAGAAAGTATACTTAGTGAACCAATGTCAAAAGTGGTAGGACAAACCTATAGGTATGTCACAAGACACATCCCATTTCTTTCCTTCTTCACCATCTAATCAGCAATAGAACCATGACATAGCATGGAAAGGCCAGTCACCTTACTCGAATTGGCAATCCAACCATTCTCTATGACACCCTGGCCAGCACAATCCTTTCTAGGTAATGGATGGCCAAATTCTCCTTTTACTCCTGTTTGGCAAGGTAATCCATATCCATCCTAGTGGCATGCCTCTACTTCTAAAAATCCAAATTGCTCTTTGAGTTTTGGCAGTGACCTTTGGGGATATCCAATACACCTATGGGGATAGGTCCTCAACCTCAACCTGTATTATCAACCCGATATCCATTACAAAAAAATCCTCAGCATCTTCTGCATCCTCAACTGCTAGCTCAACCGAATCTAAATCCCAATAATAGACTAGCTCAGTTGGTGCAAATTGTCGAAATCTCAAACTATAGATTGAACAAAAAGAATGTAATGAACTGAGGTTGAGGTCAGGCTGTATCATCACCCCTGGGGAAAACAGAGACTAGGCACAATTGAGTTGGAATCCCCACCTGTACATATACCATCAACTATAATTGACACAGAAATAAAATAAGGAGAAGATGCAGATCAGTATGAAGATCATGATAAACTCATAGTCACTTCTCCCTCGTTCCCCGAAAGGTTAACATTACCTAAACCAATTGTTTATCCAGATTTTGATCTTGTAGGGGAACTAAAAAATATTTGTGTTAAAATTCCTCTCCTCAAGGCCATCCAAGATATTCCTATCTATGCTGAAATGATTAAAGAGCTATGTGTAAAGAAGCCTATGAGGAAGAAAAAAACTTCACCCACCATTCATGTTGTAGGGACCTTACCTGATTTACTCTTGGGAGGGGAAACTCTGGTAACGTATGAAGATCCTAGCAATCCCATCATTATAGTTCAAATATATGGCTGCTCCTTTCCAAAAACACTAGTTGATCTAGGTGTAGCCACTAACATCTTAACAACAGAAACTTGTCAGACACTCGGTATTACAGCTCTGGAACTAACCACCACCCTGCTAGAGCTTCTTGATCATTCGGTGGTAAGGCTAGAGGGAACTTTACATGATATTATGGTTTATGTTGATTCATGGGAGTATCCAGTATATTTTCTTGTTATAAACCCAAAGAGTCGATTGGATGGGCACCCTCTAACTTTGGGTCGACCTTGTCCGGCAACAGTCGATGCTTACATATGTTGATGAGAGGGCAGTATGAATATTACTAAAGGGGATGCTATAAAAAATCTTGTTTTATATCCTCCTACCAAACCAAGTCTTCCCATTGTAAAAATATGTATATAGCCACCTGCATACCTAGAAGAAAGCATTTGTTCACCAATTACAATAGAAGAGGCACTTGAATTCAAGAATCAGAATGAAGATGATGTTATCAACAGCTTTATCAACTGGCCAGCCAATGTGAACAATATCAAATGTCAAATGTTAAAATAAATTCATGATAATGAAGACTTGAAAGACCCTTTGAAAGATATTGATGATTAGCATATCGAGACAATTATTTTTCATAATAGCAAGCCTGTTGAAATTGAACCAGGCAAGGTTTTAAACATTAATGATATCCTGGACAATGACCAACATCAAAGGTGCATTAAGGTCCTACAAAAATATAAAGGGGATTTTGCCTAGGACTATCCTGATATGAAGGGCATAGACCCATAGTTACGTACGCATCATATCTATGCTGAAAAGGATGCTTGCCCTATCTGGCAGCCCCAGTGGACATTGAATCTGCATCTCAAGGACATCGTAAAAGAAGAGCTATGAAAGCTATTGGACGTGAATTTCATTTATCCCATTTTGGATAGAAAATGGGCCTCTCCACTACTAGCTTTCCCTAAGAAAAATGGGAATTGGCGTATCTGTGTGGATTATAGGGAATTGAACAAGGCAACACAGAAATATCACTTCCCTCTTCAATTTATTGATCAAGTCCTTGATACTCTGGTAGGGAAGCAATTCTTTTCATTTCTAGATGGCTTTAGTGGCCACAATCAGATTCAAATTTCCCTTGAAGACCAAGACAAGACAACCTTCACCTTGAAGCTAAAAAATCTCTGATACCAAATGTAGGTTTTAACCCTGTACAAAAATTACCTGCATACGAATTCTAAAAATAGAAAATAAAGAATGGTGAGAGCATAACACATAAAACAAATATACACAGAGATTTTCCCCTGGATCAAAAAACAGGGACTATGAGATTGACTTTTCATTATTTTCCTTTCAATCTTACAATACATATATATACATCTCGAAGAATGCATAAACCCCATCCATTAACCCTGGATTAGAACATAATTGTAGTTCCCTTGACCGGATCTACAAAATACCATGGACCGAAAACCTTTGCTCCCAAAACCATGTGCAAAATCCATGCACAAAACCATAGGTAGGTTTGCCCACCTATTATAGGGTCCAGAAAAAAATTTCTCGGGGCACTGCCCTAGACCCCATAAAGGGGAGCTACCACCCCCCTCAAACCCACTGACAGGTGGGGCTGCCACCCCCCCCCACTAGTCGTGGAAATAATATAACATAACCTAGCAAAGATGGCTTCTATGCACTTAATTTAATTCACTAAGGCATGTATGGGAAGATCATGGATGGATTTATTTCAACTTCAACACAAGCCTCAACACTCTTTTCTTCACATCATGGTCCTCATCTCCATTTATTTCATCAACCAACTCCTCTACACGATCATGGTCCTTTCTTTTGACTCATCCATCTACCATACACCTTTGTGCTACCATTTTGAAGTTTTTACATGATAGAGCATTTTCAAAGCCACAACCTATCATAAATTTTGTTAAACAGATGTTATGAAATCACAGTATTATGATGTGGCTTTAGCCCCTCTTATTGTTAGCCCTTATCACATTTTATTCCACTGTGGGACTAGGATATATGATTGGTGGCTTCATATACCACTATAGTGTTACATCAAGGCCCCTGCATATTTTAACTTTTATTGAAAAAACCTTACAAAATTGGAAAGTCTCGATTGGATTTTAGCTCCTTTCTCTTAGCCCATTTTCTAATTTCCTCCATAGGACCATGTGTCATGACCATCACCATAACATTCAAGCACTAAGGCCTACAGGATCCTATCAAGGACCTACCTCCCTATGTTATAGGTCTTTCCCTTGGTTCTTTGGAGCTCCCTCGACCATGTGCCACTTAATATCGGAAGCTCCTTTCATTGTAACTTTTATCCAAATTTTAACTATGGAGGAGTTCTAAAATTCTAACCTTTGAAATACTTCCCACATGCAATCACATAACACTTAGGTTCTATGCCTGATTTACACCCTTGGTTCTATTGGTTTCCTCATCTAGGAACCAATACATTGGAGCCCCTTCCAGAGGAACTTTTTCATAAAGCATTTTCATAGGATTTACGAAACTCTAAGCTACAAAATTCTTCATAACACTCAAGTGCTAACCTTGCTCTATGCCCTTGGTCATTTCGGTCTCCCATGACCATGTATCAGTCTCATTGTAGCTCCACATATCATATTGGAAATTTCCCATAAAAAGACTAGGCAGGAGCTATGAAAACTCCTACCTATGAAATACTAACCTCCAAGATAACATCATGCTGAGGTGATAAACTCCACGTAGCATCTCCTTGGTGGTGACACGTGTCACCTGGTGATGATCACCAATATTGCAGCAAGAATGTTGTAACTCCTAGGCTACTAGCTTTACTTTATCAACCCAGGGTTCATACAAACTTGGAGGTGACAATGTTGTATACACAAGTAAAAGTGATCGTTCTAACTTTTGTCACATGTTTAGCTGGTGAGAGACCACTGGTGGTTTTCAAGCCAGACTTCTATGTATTTAGAATAAGCTTGCTTTATTGATGAAAGAAAGGGAAATATACTCTAAGAGAGAGTTGATCTATTGTAATAATGGAAAAGATCAAAATTCAATGCTAAATCACATCATTTCCTAATTAACTACTAAGAAACTATACTTTGCAATAATGCTAAATTAACATGAACCAAATTGTATTGTCTAATAATAGAGGTTAAAAGCATAAAAAATCACTATTGTGTAAGTAAAGGGAATGAAATAACTCTGTTTTTGTCTTTTTAATCCTTTCGCACAAAATCAAATGTGCAAACTAATCTCTTGTGGTGATGTGGCAGGTGGTTTAGGGATGTTTGAGGATTGTTGGAAGGTTTAGGAGATGGATAGATGGTGTGGGAGACCCTTGGGTGACCTTTGGGGGATTCCTGGAGGTTTTCCCTCAATTCAGCCTCAAAACAGGCCACTACAGGAAATCCTACAAGATGTACTAGAAACCTACATGATTCCCTGTATTTCTACACCATGCAGCCATGAGAAAAATGATGGGTGTTGGAGGTGATGGAAAGCTTAGGAAAGGTAGTTGATGGGTGGAATAGAGTGAGAAGAGGCCTAGGATCACTCAGAACCCAAAACCAAGTTTAGAGATGGTTGGATTCACTAAAAATGCTTGAGGAAATTGTTATGTAAAATGATGAAATTGGTGAAGGTTTTGATGGAAACAAGGAATGCCTATGGGTGAATGGAGTTGGAAGTTGGTTGCTTTCTATGAGATCTCTGTCTACTTCTGAAGTGCCTACTCTACATCAAACATCTATAATTTCCAAGAAGTCATGTAAACCAGAAGCATTCTCATAAGCTAGAAAAGCAGAATCAATGAACTAACTGTCTACCTTATGCGTGAGGAAAGTAGCTGAGAGGAATGGAATCATGGATGATATTTACTGTAAAAATGAAGATAGAAGAGATGGAAATGAATCCTACTTTGCAAAACTGATCAAACGCTAGCTGAAATACAACAAACTCTTAAAGCTTATGAAAGAAATAGAAATCTTTGTTTTTTGGGCTGCATAAGGGTCCCTTCCTCAAATCATGACCCCAGAGGGAAGAAATGAGGCCAAGACACCTGTTGATAGCCTTGTGGTGCTTTTGTTATCCCTACCAACCTGCTACTGAAGTAAGCAACAAATGGAAGCAAACTAATAAACAACCAATCAAATCTACACTACTTGCAATGACAATACCTCTAAAGACAAATTAACAATCAAGCTATGAAATTAAGCTAAACATATATATATAACAAAAGAGACTTGGCTGCTAGGGTTGGGCCCTAACCCAAGAGCTTCAACCCTCTGAGTTAACTCAGCGTTGGCTCAAAACAAAACTCATTCTTATTACCAAAATAGAAAATTACATCAAAATCTTCCACAAGTCTGGAGCTTGAAAATAACTTAGAGTTTTACAACAAAAATTAGAATCCTAGTGAGGCCCTATGTTGGAAAATATTGAGAAGGGGGTTGTGGGGGGGGGTGAGTGAATCGTATTTCCTTATCAATTATCACTTTTAAATATTTTCAGAGTATTAGTTAATCTTCAATTATCATTAGCGTTTATGCATTAACAACAGTGAATAAAAGAAGACATGAAGCACAAACATTTTAGGTGGAAAACCCCCTCTGGGTCAAAAACGATCAAATGTTGTTCTAATAATTCTTTAATCTTCAAATCCAATTGAAAAGAAAGCTCCAGTTTCCTAGAATCTAGAAAATCATTCTTCTCCAGCTCCCACTGGATTGACGCTCCAACACCCGAGATTCTTGAGTAGTCAACTGAACGGATGCCCCAACACCTAATGAGCTATAACTCACCCTATCACCACCGTACCACCCTAATTTTTTCACAGGCTTGAACCTATTGGTGACTTCATGCATCAGCCTAGCACCACCCTAGCACCCTATAGAAGAATAAAAGAAGAATGGACTCTCGTACGAGGGAAAATGGTTCACTTTACAATGATATAGACTAATGTATAAGAAGAAGACACACTAGACCATAACCCCAACTATGACACAACCACCTAATGATGATCTTATACCTCCCGACCGTACCTCTTGAACTCTTGGCAGATAGACACTTGTACAACTTTTACAATGATGATTTTACAATGACTCTGTATAATGATACTTTTACAATGATTGTATGCAATGCTTCCCACTTGAAGACTTCATGTGGTGAACTTCTTGTTGTTGTTATACACCTTGATTGATACTCTTGTCATGCTACCCTTTCTCACTCTTCAAAAAATTAGATTATGCATTGAGTCTTCTATTGATGAATATATAATACCTAATAAAACTCCTCAAAGAAATACCCATTACATGACAATAACAAAACTTACCTCTGCATCCTGCAGAACATATGTCAATGTTAAAAAAAAAAACAAATTAGAATACAAAGAAACTAATGAAATTAAGAGATGAACATGCATATATAGAAGATACTTACCTGTAGCTTACCTTTGTTGCACCATTCTTCTGCACCTTGCTCTTTGTTTCCCTAGAAAGTCTAGTCCTTTGCACCCCTTGACAACACTTGATCTAGTTTTTCTTGCCTTCTAGGAGCATGATATTTAATATGATGTATCTTTTGCAATTTTATATCCCAAAAATATGATCTATGGTCCTATAGGTTCCCTCTGAGGCTTCTTTCCAATGCCACAGGTCTAACCTGATTTGGACTCTTCAAGACAAAGTTATGCCCAATCTCTCACAATGACCTAGTTATGGACTAGTTCAATATAGCACATTTGTACGACATGTCGCATGTCATTGTTTCCTCCTTCAGAACTGAAATTGATATAAAAAATGCTACAGTTCATGACCTATCTACCACTTTTTTACAGAATTCTAATCCTCTTCTCAGAGAGAGAGTTATGACAATTTTCCCAAGGTCACTTCTTTGAGATGAAATTTGGAAGCCTACAAAAACCCTAACTTCCACAGATCATATCTCTGAAAATATAGTGAAATAGAATCTGAAATTTGGTCACGACGTTCATCAGGATTGCGAATCAAGTGGGTTTTCATTTTAGAATCTAAGAATTCATAGAAATGACGTTATAGAGAAAATCCCACGATCGCTACTTTTGGAGGATATATGAGATTTCTTTTTATAGAGTTGAGAGGGGCTTCTATAGAGAATGTTGGAGGAATTTTAGAAGCTTAGAAAATTATTAATTATTCACTATTAAATGACCAAAACAAATTATGAGTGCCATGCCACAACCTCATAGTTTTTTAGCCCTCTAAGTAGGGTTACTAACTTCAAACATAAATATCTCTCAAACCTTGAAGAATTACTTGGTGTGCCATATATCAACGAAAACATCTTGACGAGTAGAATCTATCTAGAAGATGCTTGACTCAAAATATAGTAAGTTGTCAAGTTAAAATTACATTTAAATATTAGGGTAGCCCCTGGTGCTACTTGGGTTGACATCAATGACAACCTCAGATCACCTTTAGATCAACAGCTCTCGGCCTCTCTACTTATACAACTGAAGTCCCCAACGACTTCCTTAAAATTAGGGAGGCTTGGCTCCCAAACTCGAGATAAACTAGTTCTTTGTCTCTCACTTTCTTGGCTGCCTTCTAATCCTCATGACTTGGCTACTTGCACTTCGAGATGGTGTGATAAATGGAGGAATATTTGAATGGGGAGAAGTAAATGAGGAGGATTTACCTCCTACAGTCCCTCTCCCTTGTCCCATTTGAGTTTCAACCTTAGTCTTTGCCAAAATTCCTTGATTTCATCCTTCAAACCTGCATTCAATGCATATTAGTCCACTAGGCATGATATCCCACTCTAACTCATCTCATAAACAAAATATAATAAAAAACATGTAATAAGTTGTGAGAAAAGTTGGTTTGACTAAGCTAGGTGGTGAATTGAGGCCCATATAATTACCCAATGATTAGACTCATCATCACCCCCTACTAAAAGTGTTGCTCATCCTCTGAAAAACTCAATCAATATCCATATCCTTCATAGCTCTAGTGGCCTCCCTGACATCCCATGCCTCTGCTATGGTTTTCTCTTCATGTTCATAGAAACTTGCTTTCTTTTCTAGCTCCTCCCACTGCCTCTTTTCTTCTTCTTCATTCCTTTCTTCTAACATTCCTAGGAGTAGTGGTGGGCTGAGTTCCAATCCGATCCGATTGGTTTTGAGCCTTTGCATAGATTGCTTGTACATGGGTTTTCCATTCAGTGCTTCACTCATTCTTTGAGGAGAGTGGTACTATCTTATCTTTAAGTTGTATGGCAATCTATTCCATCTCCTTAGGCAAGCATGTACGCTGTCATCCACTAATGACCTGAGCATGTCCTCAAAATGTGAAATTTCTTGCTCTTGGGTAGAAAGATACCTGGGTGTAAGTTTAGGGTCATTTCCAATTAAATTATGTGTTCTGATGAGAGACATTGGATTGGACTGCTTACCTCTAATCGTAAGAGGTTTTGTTTGTTCTCTTGTCAATATCCTCTTCATTTTTGTAGCCCTTGCTTCGTCATCGTTCATCCATGATGTCGAGGCCATCAAATGTAAATCTCCTGGCTTGGCATTAGGGTACCATACATTCATGTCTGTCAAGGCCATGTTATGCAAATAAAACTCAGACATCTTGGCCCTATCTTCTAGTGTTATCTCATCAAAAAGATCAATGAACTACCTATACTCCTAAAATGGCATAGTCCCCCTCTATGCTAGGGTCTTAATTTGGAACTGCGTCCACTATTCCTTAAGGTATAGGGAATATGATTTAGCTGGCATCCTACACTGGATCGATTCCAGAGAGAAACTAGCCATACATGCCAATTGGTTCTCTCTTTCTTGTAGTTGGCCTTTCAACCATGCATTTTTTGTCTCTATCTGATTTTTCATAATGGTCTCTCTATCTCTCAAGCTACTTAGTTCTCTACCCATCCCCTTGAGCTTCTCCTCCATGTGACCAATGTCTTCCACTCCCTTGGATTTGTCAATCTGCATCCATCGATGACTTCTGGCTCTCTCCTTTTCAAGCTCAAGGAATAGTGGAATAGAAAATTTTGTGGAATGACCCTACCCGCTTCAATAAATTTGTAGTAAGAGTCAAGGTTAGGTTGGGGGCTAGGTTCCTTTAACTCTATGTCCTCTTCTTTGGTTTAGTGTTGTAGGCTTCCCTCCTTATCCAATTTTTTATTCTCCTATAGGTTTAACAAAGTATCCTATAGGACTGCGTCAACTTCCTGTAGGTCCTATAGTGTATCCTGTAGGATTACTTTTACATTGGATGCGGTAGATCTAGTAATAGGCATTCTCATGTAGGTGATAGGAGAATTAGGAGGAGGCATTTTATCCTACTGTTTAGGTGACTCCGCAATCACAATGGGAATTTTGGTTGTTGTTTAGGGTTTCCCCTGCCTTATCTTGTGATTTTCCTTGTCCTAAAAAATAAGGGGATCTGCCTCTATCTTTTTCCTTTCTATTTGATAGGGGTGCTAATAGTAGTGAGGGCAGTTGTTTCTTCTCTCTTTGTGGCCTCTAGAGACACCCTAGGTGACTCCTCCTTGTCTTTAGCCTCCTCTTTTTCATTTTCCTTTCCCTCTCCTCTTCTCCTTCTAGCTCCTCATATTGTTTATCAGGCTCTTCTTTGTCATATTCATCTATTTCCTCATCATTCTTTTTCTTTTTCTCCTCTTCTTCTTCATCTTCCTCCTCATCTATCTCATCTTCATCCTACTCTGCTTCTTCTTCCTCTGCTTCAATCTCTTCCTCTATCTTTTCATTGACAGTAGGACTAACATCATATGTGAGAGCCTTAATGTCCTCCTCTATCAGCATGTCTCTGAAAATTGACCATTGGATAGGAATTCTGAGGTTTTGGAGGGTCTTCTATGATGATTTTGATTAACCCATGATGAGCTAATTGTTGGGAACTTCCCTCCTATACCTTTATGCTTGTGTCTATTAGTGATTGCAGAAGGAAGTATGGTATGTTCAACCTGTGGTGAGGAGGTGTTCTTGCTCCAAACCTCAACTCTTCAATAAGCCTAAAGTGATAGCCATATACCACACTAGACCTACCCTCACATGCTATGTATTTGATCAGTTGGTAGCTCACCTCATTCCAAGGATATGGCAAATTTTCTCTCCTTAATCCATTCTTGTACTCAATGGATTCCTCGCCTTCTAAAAGGAATTTCCTCTTGGCAATCTAGCTATCTCCTTTGTCTTCCTTCCTCCATGGTACTCCTAGGGGAAATGTGGTAACTCTGTTGATGAGGTCAGGGATGAGCTCTATGGAGAGGCACCTTACCACAATAGTGGCATAGACTCTGGTAAGTGTAATGAGGGAGAGAGCAAACTCTCCGGCCACTTCATCATCATACCCTCTTAAGTTTTCGAAATACCCCATCCAATTATGCCTTGTGAATATTCCTATCACATGAGAGTGATGTTGAATTCTCACCGTGTTGATGGGATACCTTCTATTAAACCCTCCTGTCATCTTGGTTTGGTAATTTTGAGGAAATGATATGGTTGATACAATTGTTAAATGCAATAGTAAATAATTGAAATGACTGTGTGGACAATTCCCTTACACAGCTGCCAAATTCACTCAACTAGAGGATTTCTTGTTTAATTTACTTAGAAAAAGGGAAGTAATTATAGAGCCTACCTCTCCATAGTGTTTGTTGTGGCCAACCCATGTGCTTTCCCCTCTAAAACGCCTTTTGTCCAATCCTGTAGACTGTCTCTTTGTATCTTGTACAAATCCTATGAGAAATCCTGTAGGGTTTCTTGTGTAATCATGTAGGAAATCCTATGCAGAAAAATGATGGAGTTCCTCTTCTGTAGGTGGCCTAGGTATGAGAATGACTTTGGCAAGAGTGAGCCTCGAGGAAATGAATGCACGATTGCATGGGGATCAACAAATATTTCTTCTTATGGCCGAATTATGTGAGGTGTTGTGCTGGCATCAGAGGTACATTTTCTATTTTTGGACCATTCATCCCCACTACCACCTCATCATTTCTCCCTTCTGGTTATTCAAAATTTTTATATATGCACTTAGTTAGGTAGTCTCTCTACTACAGAATGCATAGATGGTTTCAATATGGTTGTTTTTAATGTTAATTTATTATCCCTTTCTCTCTATATTTTGATATGGTTTCCATGGTATCATATTCCAACCCCCCTCTAACTTAGGTTGTGGCACACCTGGGGTGAGACTCCCTACCCATCCCATGTAAGGTGAAATTTTCAACATTGTGCTAGACTACAACAGAGTCTTGTTGGCCCCTTGTGCCCAAGCTTGGGGTCTTAACCCTATTGCTATTTCTGTGCTAACAAATGGTTCCATTGTCAGGGCCTGAAATTCAAAAACAGGGTTTAGAATATGGTATTGAGGATCTTTAAGAAAGAACTACGGAACTAGTGGGATGAGTAAGTGGACCAATTTGTTTCTTAGCAAGCTCAACTCTACTACAAAATTTTTGTGAAACTAAAGGAAATAATCCTATATTCGGAACTGACGATTGATCAATACAAGATCTTCTGCTACAAATTTCGAGAAGAATTTTACAACTCGTTCTGGAGATTGTAGGTGAAATGGAGGTCCAATGGACAAAAGTTGTCTCATCACAACCGGACTCAAGCGTATCTTAATGCAATGACACAGATCTGATGAGGGCAGTAAATTTATGGGTACATACCACACTGGAAAGGTATATTATTGAGCTTGTGGCAGAAAGCCATCAGACATTTTCAAAGGCTAAAGTTGTGTTCTAAGTAGGGTTGCAAAGGAAACTGTTAAAAGAAGTAACCCTTTGGATCAAGGTCTTAATGGTTGAGGAGGGCTTACTAGTATTCCAAAGTCTAAGCATGGCAATGTAAACACCTAGTACTAGAGGAAGTACCTAAAGGGAGGGATTCTATCAAGTGGGGAAATATGAGACTATTAGGAGGATGAACGCATATGATTCCTAAAAGGCAAGGGATCTAAGAGTGCAAAGGAGAGCACAAATAGTGGAGATATTATAGGAAAGGGCCATGTAGAGGATTATAAGGGAATAAGAGGGATTGCACCAAGAAAGAGTGATGGTGAGGAGTCTAGAGGAAGGTGTAGGTTTTAACCCCATACAGAAATTACCTGCATATGAATTCTAAATCACAGGAAAAATAAAAATGCGAGAGCATAACACATAAAACACATATACACAGATATTTCCCGCTGGATCCCAAAACCGAGACTACCAGCTTGATTTTTCATTATATTCCTTTCAATGTTACAATACATATTATACATGCCGAAGCATCCAATACCATGGACCGAAAAACATCACATCCAAAACCATGGACCGAAAACCATAGGTAGGTTTGCCCAACCTAATATAGGGTCGAAAAAAAAAATTCTTGGGGCGCTGCCCCGAACCTCGTAGAGGGGGGCTACCCTCCCCCCTCAAACCCCTCGAACAAGGGGGCTGCCACCCCCGCTGCGCAATCGACGCAACGAAGGGGGGGCTCCGCCCCCCAGTTCACTACGTACGTTAGTCGTGGAAAGAATATAACACAACCCAACAACCTAGTAATCAATGAGGGGCCAAGGTGCATTGGTCCTTAAAATGACTAAAATAAGGTACTTTAATGGAAAAACTCAAGGATTAGAAAGGTTCATGCTTAGGGCTTTGTGTAGGGAGGATGACAAAATGTTCAAAGGATGTGAATGATGTTTTTTGTAGACCTATTGACCATATGTGACCAAATGGCCTATAATAGATTTCCCCCTAAAGTGCAAAGTTAGAAATGATGGTGGATGATTGAAATGCTTTACCTTGTGAAAATTCAGGATCAAGAACAACCAACGAGATCACCAACTGTTACAATACATTTACATCATGACATATTTGTTGAGGGAGGCATACCCATACTTAGCACATAAGCTAACATTAATTTACAATGATCAAAATACACGTCCACAGATGACTAATGGTGGACCCATGATAGGATGATTTTCTATATGATCATATCCATAATACATTATGACCTTGTATTACTCCTAAAATCGTAGCTTGGATGGATGAAACTAGATCTAGGGTCTTCTAACTCGTTCACACGACTAACTAATGTACGAGTCTAACCATGTGAATCAATGAGCAAAGGTCAAACATGGTAGACACCATCTAATTATCATCCAATGATATAAGTCATTAACAGATGTGAGAGAAACCATCGATGATGTTAATGGCTCTCAAGGTACTGCAGTTCAATCCATATTGTGTGAATAAATGAGTTGATGTCAAACACCACACAGAATATTTTGGTCAAAGTCCAACGATGTAAATATGTCACCAAGAGCAAGGAAACTTGCCATTGATGTATGTAAGCTCCAAGGTACCAAGGAGATTTTCTAAGTCAACTTCCCGGATAATGAGCTGATGTCGATAGGAAGTGACCCATCATAGGAGGGCCTTCATGTATTCCCCATAAACATCATGAAATAGGTATGATGATTTGAGACAAAATGATCAAAATGATATTGATACAAAATTCAATCAGGAAAGGCATACTTGGAATGAATGCTTAAGAGTATTGTACCAGATATTGACTGAATGACTTATCTTGAACACAACAGCAACACTGAATGGAGTTGGGAGCATTGACCCAAAACCAAAAATTGGAGGCTTTGAAAATCTATGATAAACCAAAAGGAAAGTAGATTTCCCAACCCAACAGCCACGAAGATGAAGTGAAAGAGTGTAGTTTTCAACAGTGACTCACTTCCATTAACAAATGGAGTACCCTGTTTCCCCAATTTCCCCAACCATACTGGCCAGTACCTCTTTAAATTTTAACAAGATTGAGTAAGATAGCATATGTTTTATCTTTAAGTTCATCCTTCAGATGATTCCCTGTGAGAATATTTAACAAACCCAGATAAGGAGTGGTTCAATCTCATAATGAATGATGAGTACATCGTTGTTTGATGTTTTAACAAGTCCACCAAAGGTATAATTCAGAATCTTTTTCATGTTTAGAGAGCTTGAAAAATAGGTAAAAAAGAAAACTCGATATGTTCCTTTTCATAGGCAATCCCTTAGGTCTAAAAAGGCAGAAAATAATACTGAAGAGAACCTCTTAGCCATGTTCAACTAAGGTATTCATTTTTCTTAAGTAGCTCAAAACAGGGTTAAACTTATACTAAGTAGACATCTTTTCATTTACTTTAATGATTTCGAAAATACAAGTCCTTAGCAATCTTTTCATATTTTGGGAGTCTGAAAAAAAGCTGAAAGAGGACTCTACCTGAAGGAACGAATGGTATAAAGGGTAGCAACTGGTTTCATTCATGATGGAATTACTCAAAACATCTATAAGTAAAGGGTCTAGCTAATAATACCACTCATCATAGTTGTTCCTCGGGAAAGGGTAAAAAAAACGTGAAAGTGTATGATCATCCAATCATATGGTGACAATGGAATGAGAAAAACAAGGCTCATTTGCATAAATAGGTTGATAAAAAATGGCAATCACGAGAGATAGGATGAGAATGGCTAATAAGACCACTTGAAATAGGACTCCACTTGGGGGAACAAGTGGTATAAAGGGTAGCCATTGGTTTTGGTCATGATGGAACTGCTCAAAACATGTAGAGGTCAAAAAGTTGGCTAATAAGACCACTCATCACAGTTGTTCCTTAGGAAAGGGTAAAAACCAAGTGAAACTGTATGATCGTCCAAGCATATGGTGACGATGTAATGAGAAAACCAAGGCTCATCTGGCATAAACATGTTGATAAAAAATGGCAATCATGATAGATAGGATGAGAATGGTTTCATTTTTACACAATATTGAAACATGGGAAACTATGCTTGAAATTACTTGAAGATTGTTTAACTTTTTCACAAGCTTGAAACACGAGAAAAACTATGCTTGAGAATGGTTTCATTTTTACAAAATCTTGAAACAAAGAAAAGCTATGCTTGGAATAATTTTGCATGCCCTAGCATAATGACTCAATTATAGGTACATGCACTCCAGGCTTCATTTCATTTGCCTAAGTAGACTATTGGTTACTAACAGGTGGATGGAATGAAGGTTCATTTACAAGATCAAGTGAAAGACTCGACTGGGAATTTATGAGATCTAATCAAAGTCTCGAATTGTAAGGGGATTTGTTTCATTTTTATAATGAGTTTGACACGGGAAAAGAACTATGCTCATGACACCTTATTTCATTTGTTAATGAGCTTGACACAAGAAAAGGAACTTTTCTCTAGGAACTTTGTTTCATTTTTTAACGAGCTTGACACAAGACAAGGAACTCTGATCCAAGATCAGATCATGACCTCCAAGAGATAATGGCTTCCCATCGGTTCTCATCATATGGAAAAACAATTCTCTAGAAGGGATACATATCAAAGGATCCAATGGAAATATCAGGCTCTAATGCCCCAGTAAATGATTCACAATATCACCTACTAGATCTAGGTTGAAAAAATGGAGAAGATAGTGAAACATTCATCTTCATCAGTAGGTATGTGAATTGGATAGGTTGCCACATAATTAACATGTGGCAAGGAAGATACCACTTACATATAAGGACCCTTTACAGAAGTTGGTTGACTGGGAGTCAAATTAGGACCAATGAACGAAAGTTGGTCAATAGTCATGATTCTTCCTTCATGCGAGAAACACATCACGCAAAAGAGTGAAGAGACAAGAGCTCCCATGACATAAACATAGTCACGCCCAAGGAGTAAATTAAAATGTAAAGGACCTTGGACTACCATCACATAAATATAGAATGTCTTTCCTCCCAAAGTAATAGGCAACTTAAGAAGGATCCCTAACTGTTGATCAGTTCCTTTTTTAAAAGCCAACAGATTATGGGTAACAGGCACAAGTTGCGGAGAACCTAAAGCATGAAAAGTAGTTAAGGACATAATACTAATAGATACACCTTCATCTATGATTATGTTAGGTACAACCACATTATAAGCATGTGCTATGATCTAGAAGGGCACGTAAAGAGGAAGATGATATATTGCCAGTCGACTCCAATCAAAGGAAATGACCATGCTACTTGGTGCGGGTGTCGTGGGAATGTGAGAACTAACCCCTTGTGCTATGGGAATGGGAGTATTGCTTTGTAGTGTTGTGGGAATGGGAGTACTACTCTCTAGTTTTGTGGGAATGGGAGGATTTCCCCCCTGTGCCTTGGGAATGGGATAACTATCCCCCAATTCATTGGAACCTGAAGAAATGATAAGAACCTCAACAGTATGAAGTTCACTCTCTAAGGGAAAGGTACAATCGATTGAAGGTGGAATCGAGTCGACCATTTTCTCAACCAATAGTTGGTCAAGAACATACTCATGGGATTCACGTTCAAAGAGAGAGGGATTGAATGGAGATAGATTCTTATCAATCACTTCATCAACTAGTGGAGGATTGGGAAAAAGCTTTAGATAACCGGCTGGAAGATGAGGCTGAGAAGTTGTAAGCTTTTCCAACACTTTTGAGACTTCGTCCATATAAGGAAAAAGGTGAATAGGATGATTCCCTTCACATAGATTATAGGGAAACTTAACTTTACCCTTTTTCCCATGGACCCTACTATCACTAGTGGATGGTTTATCACCAGCATGATCTTCATAGGTTGATGACAAACACTAATGTGAGCCTCACACTTCTAATACCTTGGGAATACCAGAACAATCTATATAAAGGTGATCACACTTAAAAAGCATGAAGGGAATTTAACTTTGCGGGGCTGATTGGAAAGTTCCTCCATACTAGTTACATTCATAGCAATGGTTTCTTAGTTGTCCCCCTGCTTATTTTTATTCTTCTTAATATTCTTTTTTATTCTTCTTCTTATCCACTTGGTTACTAACGTTGAGGCTTTCACCACAGGAAGAGGAAGAAGACCAAACAGATGAAAAAGGAAAAGTGTCAATTTTAGGATCAACTTGAGGTTCATATTGTTCAGGTAGAGGTGAACCCGGTTGAGAAGTATTTTGGACATTCAGAACCATAGGGGTCGAAAACAACCAAACTAGAAAACCAATGGTAAATCTGGGATGGGACAACGTTGACATATAATGAGCATCAATATTTCCAAAAGAAGGAAAAGGACTAGCATTCATGTTAGAGGGGTTTCATTGATTTGTGGACTCGGGAACTGTTGCCTTTAATCTCAACCTAAGATCTACCAAGGAGTTTTTCCATGAAGAGGATGTTATTCCATGTTCAATGAATTGATATTAGAAATCAACAACACAAATAAAAAAAAAAAGGGGTAACTAGGCAAAAGCATTTACCAAGCAACTGTATATTGCAATATACACCTTGGAGAACCAAGAAATTAATAGACGTGCAAGAAATCTCCCCAAATGTTGTGTTTGGTGCATCATAGTATACAAGGTGGTTGATGTTGAGCCAAACAATTGCTTCTTTTTTACACCCTTTTTCACTCCCTTTATTTCTTTTTGACCTCCATAATCACACAGTGGGTGTCAAAATGTAGGATTATGACATGGATGGTATATAATTGTCTTTTATTTCATAAATTGATAACATTCTTTATTATTTAGTCTAATGTTTGCTTCAAATATCAAATTGCAATGATTTTGCAACTAACACATCATTCTACAACCAAATCTGTGGTTTGGCAAGTTCCAAGGTGCTAGTTAGGAAGCGAAATATATGGATAGGTGGAAATTGATGCACTCAATGATTTCCTTCTATTCTCATGAACCATATCAATGGAAGCAGGTCCCAGTGATGCAGTCAGAAATAAAGTCAACCCCTGTAATCAGTAACAGGTGAGTGAGAACGAGATATACGCCTCATGTTTTGCTTTGATAATAGCAAATCATGAGCGAATTATGCTACATTATCTTTTCAAGTTAAAATTAGTATTTTGTTAACAAGGATTAAGCGTAGATCTCTGAACAGTTAATGCTATGAGATTTATAAATAAACCTCCCAGCAGAAATTAAATGTTATTAAGAATTACACAACAATGAAGATTTAAAACTCTATTTTTAGTATCCAATTTAAGAAAGAACCTTTTCATTTCCATGTGTCGTTGATTGTTTGATCGATAGTGTGATTACCTGCTTCTCGTGAAGTGCCCCCTTGGGCAGTAAGGATTCTTGTTCCTTTTCAGTAGATAGAATTTATATATAATTTCATAAGCTTTATGTCTATTCGATTGAGTAGTTTCATTTTTAATTGTTTTCATATTCGAATTACGATTGTTTTACTAATCATTTCTTTTGTTTTTAGATTCTGGATGCACATGAATTAAGCTTAACAGAAGTGATAGTAGCAATAGGATTTATTTGTAGAGGTTTATTTCATTTCAATTTCAAAAAAATTGAATGCTTTTTTATAGATGTGTGATAAGATTGATATTAGCCTTTCCTTTTGAAATTGAGTGTGTATATAATTGGTGTGAAGAGCATAATTAATTTTCATTTACAACAAGTGTGGGATTAATTTACTTATATGCAAAGTCGTGAGATTTTCTTTCAAAGCAGAGTGTGAGAATTTCCATAAGTGGTTTTCAGTAAGAGAGTGTGATCATTTCATTTCCTAGGAATAGCTACTTTTATCATGTGTATTTCAATAACTGAATTTAATCTAGAATTTATATTTAGATAACTCAATTTAATTTATAAATTGTGTGAATAACCAAATACTTCTAGTACATACAGTACACTTACACTTCATCATCTTACTAGCCCTGGTTGATAATTTTTGTAAACAATTTAAGATGAACTAAATTGCCAAACATCTAACTCATCACCTAAGGCGAGGATATCAACCTATGGTGGAATTCCAAAATATACTCAATGATACATGGAAGCATAGTCCATAGTAGTATTGTCTAATGCGTAACCATTTGATGAGAGGGTTCCCATATACTTAACATGTGTGGAGTTCCATCCAATATACCCAAAGGTACACAGAGAATGATCTGATACACTTACCTACATGGAACGAGATTTCACCCCCAGGATGCAATGCTGGAAAAAAAATGAAATCTCTTACGTTTAAAGACGTCATAACACATTTCTAGCATAGACCTTTATGTGTTTCGTTAAGTTTCAAATGTTCCTTAGGTTAATTGAGGTGAATTTTAGAGTTTATCTTGAATTATGTTTTGATTTCAATGCTCAAAACTCAATGTCACATTAACACACATGTGATGCAACTAATATGACAAAAAGAACTCTTTTCATTTTCCTTTTAACAATGAAAGGCCTAACTAAGTAAGAGAAGAAGAAATCAATAAAAAATGCAACAAATAAGTGATGCAACCATCGATCTTCTCACTATTCCAATCAAAATCAAAGCCCTATATGTGATGCAAAGATATTTTCTTTTATTTTCTTTTAATGTTTCAAATTCAAAGAAACATATGAATGCAACTTGATTGCTGATGAAAAGAAACCCCACAGAATTTAACTGTAATGTAAAAGTGACTTTTCAAATTCAACAATAAATCTATGCATACAACCTAAATTTGACAAGAATAAAGGAATAATGAAACAAAATCTTATCAAAAAAGGTGATGACACTCATACACAACTTAGCACCCCACCCCACAGGCAATTGAGAGGGAAAATATTTTGCGATAATTAAAGAAAAAACACTCAATCTCACACTAGGGAATTCTCATTTCATGCCCTAGATACAATGCATGATGCATAAGATTTTTATTTTCAATTCCACTTAATTTCCAAATGAAAACTAAGATATAAAATCTAATCACTGATTCAAACAAGATTTTTAGAACAATGACTAAAAATCTCATTCATCTAAGTACTCAATGATAAAAAAAAATCAGTTTGCAAATGACCTAATAATAAGAACAAAGGAAAATCTAAACAAATCCTTACCAAAGGCACTAAAAAACGAAATAAAACTAAATGGAGCCTTCAAAGAGACCACAAGGAACTCAAAGATTCAAGTAAGAGCAGTTGGAAGAAGACTGATCAGAGAAAAAAGCAAAACAAAATCGAATTTGTGCATGAAAAGTGGCCAATACATATGCAAAGGAGGCACCAGTGCTATGCAACACGGGCTCAAAGAAGGCTCAGTTCAGGTACAGTGCTTTGTCACAAGACTAGAGGGTGCATTGGTCTAGGGATACAAAGTTTTGACATAAGGATTGCAATCGAAACTCAGTGAAAGGTCTTCCTAGGTCTCTTCTTGATTTATTAAGATAGCAAAGGTCTGAAGAAGAGGTAACACAAGCACAATGGACAAAGAAACCACCAATGGAATACATTGTTCCCCAGTATGGTCACCAATTTGTTATACGGAATCTACGACTATAGACATAAGTATCTTCCCTGGGCCTGGTGGACTAAACTAGAAAAATAGAAAGACAAGGAAAATAATTTTTTCCTTAAAGTAAATCGATAATGGGATGAAGCCTACTTGGAATCTATCGTATGCTTCACTCCTTCCTTGGCTTGTATTCTCCAATCCTAGCTCTAGTCATTATAATTATAACCTGCACAATCAGACAACACAGGCCAACGATCTATGAGATCTATGTAGCATCATCTAATAAATTTATTCAATAGATCAACATAGTATTGAAATACATGAAACCATAACATCATATATAGGAAACAAAGAACTCTTTGCATTAATAGAAATGGAGTGGGTCACAACCAAAAATAGGGTTTTATCTTGTAGAAGAGCTCCTCCAAGTTGACTTTTCCTTTCCTTGTCACAAATTGCACCTCTAATCACCCTAATGCATGGAAATATATCTCTCACATCAGCAGCATATTGGTAGAATCACTCTCCAAAATCTAACCCCTTGCCTATGGATGATAGTAAATATATAGGTGAAGGTGGTAGTTCATGAATTCTTATCCTTTTACCAATTTGGGCTTGAGATCCACTCTTAATGGGAGGATGAGCTCAAGGGATAAGGCAATGAAAAATCGAAGGTAGGATAGGATAGGATTCAAGAATTTTATCTTAGGTAAATAATTACAACAGATCCTAGAATATTCTGGAAGAGGAAGCTTCAATATTCTTTTTTGTTTTCCTAAATTTCTATAATTATCACACCCCCGACACTGAGCAACTTGTTAGTGATCAGTGCAAGTGCAGAGTACAGAATTTTGTAGAATTTTTCCTACAAATCAACTAGCTCTGATACCATGTAGAACTTTTTCTACAAATCAGCTAGCTCCAATACCATGTAGAAATTTCCCACCTGTAGATCACCTGGTAATGCAATGTACTAAAGCAAAACACTTGATCTACTTGTATAAACAATTTAGCGGAGCATAATCGAATTCATGAGAAACATCAAGTAGAAACATGCATAACTGATCAAGAGAAATAATCACACATAACACAAGATATATCTAGGGGAAAGCACCAGCATAAAACCCCAACCATGTATTATCAGTCAAGTGTATATCCTCAACAACATACAAAAAGAATCAGCTCAATAGTTATCCTTCTCTCTCTATAATCAGAAGATCCTGGTGATCTTCAATCAGAAGATGAAAATCATGGACTACCTAGGCCTCAATATATAGGCCACAAGTCCTCCAATCTCCTATAATAGATCCTTCTCCATGCAAGGAATACTTACTAGAAATATCCAAGCATTTGATATTACATTGTCCCACATGTGATCTCAACTAGGTCTCTGATAGAACTGGCATGCAACATTTATCCATGAGTGAATTCTCAGTTATCTAAAATAATAGTTGTCACATGTGTTAACGCTTGAAATTTCACCTCAGGCTGAGAAAGGTAAACCTCAAGGCTACATCAAACCATTTAGCCTCGTAGCTAGCCCTACGGGGCAGGATAAGGCTCTCTCCGGTCTATCTCGTAAAATCTCCAATAGATGAGAATACCAATAAGGTAACACTGATATTAGGCTAGTAAACTGATCAGAAAGATTGATTTTGGGGTTTTTGGGTTTTTGGTGGCAAATTGAGGGGATGGCAA
>APFE031678098.1:103910-133119 GCA_000404065.3 Pinus taeda | reverse complement strand
ATTTAAGAAAATGAAGTCCACTAGGTTTTGGATAAACGATGGTTGAGTGCTACATAATAAATTTTCATACATATTTATCCTATGAATTCCCAGTTATCCCCTTAAAAAAAGTCATACAATCAAAAATAGATGAGGAGTCCATCATAGTAGACCATACAAGGAATGAGGATAGGGTTATGTATGAAGTTATTAGGATAATGATAGAAGGGCGTTATTGTCCAAAATAAGTTCATGGTGTATCATTCAACTTGGTTGATGAGTCTAAATGTGAGAAATTGAATAGATGCACAGAATGTTGAAACAATTTTGTGAATGGACTATAACGCGTTTTTCCTTTCACTGGACTGAGTTTCTCCACCCATTTCCATCCATCAAAGAATCTTTCTGGAAGATGGTTACATGTTAAACACTTTCCTTCAATCATTTCCATCCATTCAAAAATCCCTGTAGGATACGTCGACTCATAATTTGGTTTCACTTTTAAAGCAGTGTCCTTTAATTAATTAATTAAGTTATTTTTTAAATAAAATATTATTTTAACATTATAATATTTTAAAATTCTTAAGAAAACATTAAAACATTTTAGTTTTTAAATTTGGTAAGTAATTTTTACCTTAATTTTGAATAATAAAGTGGGTAATATAATTTTTGTTTTGTTTGATTTAGATGAAGATATTAAGTGAAGTACACGGTATTAAGAAATATCATAAAATAGTTAGTTCAAATAAAAGTTTATATCATTAATTTTGATGAATGTTTTTATTATAATTTATACTTGTCAAATAATTCTCTTAATATTTTATTAAATTATTTTTAAATAATAATTATTAATTAGTGAAATATTTTTTTTTATAATTTATATAGCATAATATTTTTATTGCCATTATATTTTAAATAATAAAATTAATTTATTTATTTTAGTGATGGGTATTTTTTATTAAAACCTCCTATTTCTATTATATTGGTTTTTTTTGTTTTAATAAATCTAGCGTGCTTTCGATAGATTTTTTCCATGTTTCACCACTGTATAATTGAGCATGGGTGATGATAGGGTTGTAATAAACCCTCAATGACTTGTTAGGAAAGAAATTTACAATATAGATCAAATGATGGCGATTTAAGGATTATTACGTTAGCTATTTTTAAATATATTTTTGCAAAGGGTGTAATAACAAGTGTAGTGTTGTCATTACTCTTTTCTTTATAATGTTATCTTAAAAGAGTAACTTGCCCATCATCATATATAGAATTTCCCAATATATTGAGCTTTTAACATTGGCATGTGATCATCACTATATTTTGGACTCATGGTAAAAGTTTTTAGCATTATTAAGAGGTGATTTTAAAAACAATTAAATGGGCCTTGACTTATGGCCAGCCAAATGGTTATGGAGATTTTAAATGTAGTGTTTAGGGAATTGTAAAGATAACAATAGTCATTTTGATAATTAAGGTTAGGGTGGTTTATTAGATGTTAAAGGGTGATGGGTTATGTGTAAGCTTATATTTTAAGGATAATAGTGTGTTAATTCATTAGCATGTTAATGTTTTTTTAATGTGTGTAATAGTTTAATATAACTACTATGAAGAGTATTACTAGTGAATTATTCTTTTTTAATCAAATAAATAGTTAAAATATATTTGAGGATTTGAATAAATTTAGTGACTGAATAATATTACAATTTGTGAAATATTAAGTATTTATAAATTTTTTATTTTATTGATGATTAGTTGATAGTTTAAATTAGTGTTTTATAAATAGATTGTATAGTATTTTATCTAGTTCTACCACATATTTTATTGGTCTTCATTAAAGAAGGACCCTAGCAATTGATTTGTTTATTGACTACAATTAGTTTCCCATTGATTAATGCAAGTTATAATGTTTAACTTGAAAAAGTAAATATTTATTTTACAATATTATTGAAAGAAAAATTAAACATTTGATTGGACCATAATTTGAAGGCCTTATTGCAGCCTCTGTACAATACAATGCCATGTGGATAATCATATCGATGCAGTTGCAATATTTATGACATGATTTTTAGATCTTTGTGCAATGATTTTTCATTTACTTCCCACTATAATTTGAGCAATTATTTGCATAAAAATGGATAGGAACAACATGTAAATAAATATACTTACTGAAGGTTATTGCCCACCATTATTTTTGTGTTCTTCAACATTTTAACATAATATGCACTCGACTACCCTACCTTGCAACACTTGTTTTAGTAGGGAAACCATATAAATTAAATGTTTGGTAAATGACAATAGGCATTATAAGAATTGCTCCCTGATTCACCTCACATTGCCAAGATTAAAAAAAAGAGATAAAAATTAACTAAATTATAATTTCTTTATTATTATTAATATATAAGTTAAACAAAAATACTTTCAAAAAAACATGTAACAATATTCTTAACCATGGAAATTCACTCCCACTTTATCATGGAGATTATTAACTCTAGGCTTTGTTTCAATACCATGGGCTAATACCATGGCTTATCAATACTACATGCCGAGAAAATTATAACTCATAACAATTGTCAAGATAAATCTCAAATTTTGATGTGACTAATATTAAAAATATTCTAAACTATTCCATGGAGGTTAAATTCCTACCATCCACTTGATCATGATTGATAATTAAATTAAATTCTAGAATTCCTATTCCAATATAGATATACTTAATATCCATTTAATTAAAATAACTAAAAATGTTAATAAATATTTTTTTTACTTTTTGAAAAGAATTTTTCCTTATCATAAGCATTGACATCATTGTTTTTAAAAAATATGATTTTAAATGTATAGAAGATATTTTTTTTGAAAGTATAACAATTTTAAGTGAAAAAATATGAATTAATTAGCTGAAACTTTTTACCTAACCAAGTTAAATATTAATTAAGTAACCAAATTCATTAATTCAAGCCAATTAAAAATGGGTTAGCCATTCAAAATTTATAACCCAAACATTGTTAGTGGTGGGTTAAACATGGGTTTATTAGATTGATATTATTAAAAAAAAACGAAATTAACTAATTATTTTCTATATTGTTGTGTTTAAATATTTGAATTAAAATATATAATAAAATTTACATCCCTAGAAATCTGATCTCTTATTTGTACTTCATCGATGTGATAGAATACATTCTTATTTGTCTATTTCTATTGAAAATTTAAAAGAAATATGAAATAACGAAAAATATAAATATAATATTGTTATTTAAGTGAAAAATAATTTATTTAATATCGAATTAGTATGATATTCTAACAAGTCCATGATTAGAACAGATTTAGATTTAAATTTAGCGTCTTTGAGTATGATATAGTAATTAACACACTTCGTTTAATCAAATATATTAAATAATCTGTTACATAAGTTTAAACTTTATGAATAATTATTTGCGAAAAGTTGTTTTGGATACATCGTTTTAATGAATTTTTTTTTTCCTTTTTTATTTTAGAATAATTTTCAATTCAATATATATTTTATTTTGATTTTTGTATGATTATAAGATTATTTTTTTAAAAAGATATTTTCTGATAAATCAAATTAATAATTAACATTTGATACAAATGTAAATTAATAAAATATATATTGTTGATCATTATTGGTTAAAAATAAAGAAATCATTAAGGAAAATAAGTATATAGCAAAATTAGTTAATACAATTTTTAATATTTATGGTCCTAACCATAGTTAAAAGTAGTGTATTAAAAGAGGCACATTACAATGGAGAATCTATACGTTTTTGAAATGTTTTATCACATGTAATTTATGGGCTCTAATATCACTACCACCAAAACCATGTGCTCAAAACCACCATTATGGATCTAATAACTTTGACTATTTCATCAGTCAAGTTTATCCTAATATTCTCTCCTTCTATATCACCTAGGTCTACTTCAATACTTTACCTAACTAGGTCTTAGATCTATATTCTTACGTACATGTAATTTACAAATTAGATCTATATGCTTATGTATATGTAATAAATTTTATGTATAAAGTAAATTTTTATTTTCCCTTGGCTCTCATACTACTCTTAGAAATAAAAGCAATGCTAAGATAAAATAATTATAGAAACAATAACATATAAAACACAAATATTTTAACCTTATAAATTTAAATTAGGAAAAACCAACTAATATATTTATTAATTTTATAAGACTTAAACACATCCATGTGTTCACTTAAAAAGCAACCTAGCCAACCAACATCTTGGTTTGGCCAAGTGTAGTTAATCTTAAGCTTTGTCTTCATCACATGCAATCTATGGACTTTAATGCTATGATCCCAAAACCATCATTGTGAATCTAACAACTTTAACTCTTTCACTAATTCAAATTTACCTTAATCATTATCATTGTTCCCAAAACCATCATTATGAATTTAACAACTTTAACCTTTTCACTCATTCAAATTTATCGTAATCGTTATCACTATGATTCAAAACTCAACCTATGCCATTTCATATTGCACATTAAGATTTTAGAGATCGTCCTAATTTCAAATCCAAGGTAGGCAATTTCAAATAGTTTAAATTAAACTTTAGCTAGCAATTTCATAATTTAGATTTCAAATTCTAATTGGTGGTGAATCTTTTGGTGAATATTTTTAGATCAAGATGGTTCATGGATTTAACAGATCTTAGCTTCCAATCTAATAAAAAAAATTATAAAATTAAATTAAATTAATTCGGATATATTTGAGTGTCACTTATTACGTCGTAAGGCATTCCCCTTTGAGAAGAACTCCCCCAGCTGCCACTTTTCACTCTACGCTGTCAAATCCATTGTTAGACGATTAAGAGTCCTTCCATCAGTAGATCCCATTGTTTTAACTGTAAACCAAACATTGATTTGTGCAATTGTTCAACACGCGGAAGAAGGATGTGGTTTGCCCCCTTTGTGATGATACAGATTCTTCATAACCCTAACCTAACTCCTCCACACTCTACTCTACTTTTCTCTATGGCACACATCTTCTTTCACCATAGTAGTTTCGCTTCCTTATGATATTTTCATTCAAATACCCTGTCTTCATCATATTATTAGATTTTCTATTATTTTAGTAAACCAGATAGTAGATGTCGAAAACCACAGTTAGTCATTCAAATTTGGAAAGAAATCAAATATTTCAAGGTATATTGAGGTCAAGTGGCCATGTTGGTGGGAAGTATAGAGAAGGATGTCATGTTGCTGAATACAACAGTGATGTTTATCAGCATTGGCACTAACCAATTTGTCCATCACATTCTACAGTTTCCCGATATATAGATTTTCTATTGCACACATTGTCTGCATATATTTACATGTGAATGTGTTCACTCAAGTATCTCTAATCCCCAAAAGTTGCAAGCAAATTTTCAATATATTTTTATTGGAATTACTATTGCAGGTGTTGTGTGATTTGTATATTTTATTTGAAATGTAAATTTTTATTAACATTACTATTGCAAGAGCTATACGATTTGGATGTGCTTAGAATTGGGATAATAAACCTTTCGTCGTTAGGCTATATACCATTCGTAAAAGGTCTGTGAATCAAACTAGGAGGAGAGTGCAAAGAGGAAGTAAATGAGGTTGCACTTGATTATAATGAGAGGACTGAAAATTGTTTATTTGAATTATTTTTCTTACCCAAATCAATTTGTCTTTTGTAAGAGATGAGTGATTTCCATATTCTTCTTATTCAAATATTTTGGGAATATTTTAAATCACTAAAGTTTTTTGCAGTTGTCTTATCAAGTGCAATGATTTCTCCAACAAGTTTTTTCAGTTTGTCTTGTGTGTGGATTTCAACAATTCCTTTTAGTTGAGGCCACATGAAGTTTTTATCCTTATTAAAATCGTTTTTATAACAATGTCAATTCAATTTTAAATTTTTTTGTATATCTTCAGTTAGTGAATGTCTTTCGAGGGTTTTGTTAGTTCTCACAACTCTATTTTTGCTGCCTTTTCCATTTTTTAATCAAAATTCTATCAAAACTATGTTTTTACTCTTGTTTCCTTGTCAAATTGCTCAACCTTAGGTTTTAGGTCTAAATTATGCTATGTTTGTTCTAAAGATTCCTATGATTAAGCTAGTGTAGGATTCAATTGCATGGTTCCTTTATGTTTTTTGCACACAATTTTTTCCTTTCTTTTCTTGAATCTTTGTTAATTCTTACTCCTCAGTAGACTGAGTGTGCAACTTCATTCTACTAGGAATAGTTTCTACTTTGAGAAATATCCCATTTCTAGTTGCTCAATTGTTACCACATAAGGCTATTACCCACAACTTAGCAGTTGCCAAAGGATTGGGATATTATATTCTTCTATCACTCTGTTATCTTTCTCCTTGTAGGCATCTTTTCAGTATTATTTAGTAGCTTTTCAGCATTGCATAAAATCACATGGTACAACTATAGAGTCTCAATATTTTTACCAACTATAAATCTAATCCTCGCCATCAATGACATGTTTCACAAAACCAATAGAAGCACAAAACGTAAGGTAAAAATCCATTAAAAAAAGAAAATAATTCAAAAACAGAAAATCATGCCCCATATATGTTTACACAACAAAGAAAAATTGAAATTGAATCTGCACCATTCTTCAAGGAATCATTTCTCTCCTCTCTGTTGCATTTTTACAGGCCTGGATGCTTCCATGTGTTTGAGAATAGGATCTTGTGTGAGGTACCCTGATAAAAACATAAAAGGGAGTTTAATGTAAACAAAAGTTATTTGTGATGAACATAATGTAAAGGAAATAATAGATAAGATTAAAGATTCATGAGGACAAGATATCTTCAAGGTAGCCTATAGGTGGTCTTGAAAACTTTTTTCCAAACATATTTGCTTCAAATTCAATTCAATTCATGGATATGAAGGTAGGAAGAGAGATAATGGCATGACTAATTGTGTGATCTACTGGTTTATAATGGATGTTAGATGTAAAATAAATGAACAATGAAGGTGATTTTTCTTTGAGCTCACATGTAAAAGAAATCCACCCCCTTAACCATGTAATAAAAACATAACATAACAACCCCACTTTTTGCTCCCCAAACTACAAACAGTGCATAACACAAGAAGCAGGTGACCATTTACAATTTAATGGATTTGGTAATGTGTATCATAACCAAATTTTAACCATGTCTAAATTAATCTAACAAGTTATAAATAGTAATGAAAATGGTTTTTCTCTTCTCTCATTTGTAAAAGAAATTTGTTCCCTTTACCATGTAATATTTAGAAACATAACAACCCCACTTTTCCCTTGGCATATTTTTCTTATAATTACAAATTGTCAAACATAACAAAGAGAAAATAACTTTATAAAATTTTTAATGAATTTGGTAATCTGTACCATAGTCAAATTTTGACATTGTCCAAATTACGAATTCACTGCAATTAAAAATAAACATGCACCATAGTAGACGACCTCAATCTTATCCATATCACAAGTTCACATACACTGCAATTTGAAGCTATCACGTCTTTCCATACATTTTTGACAAACTATGTAGTCCACATAATTACCATTTATAATCTTCCATAAGATATAGTCGATATAAACAGATTCTTTATCAATCAAATCAATCACAAATTTTATTATTGATTGCTTCAATCACTACAAGTATTTGTGGAAACAACCATTCAACGATTAATTATCACATCTAGTAGCTTAAAACAAACTGTATATATTATTATATATATATAATATAAATATAATATTATATATATATATTATATATATTATAAGACCAAATCATTTTATAATGATATAAACAAAACCTTTACTGATATAAAACTTTATCATTGATTACTTCTAATAAACATGGTCAATTATGCTTATAGAATAGATGAGAAAAAATTCATGTTCCATATTTCATTCAAATCAGCTTAAGAATGGATGTATTTGCCTTCTAGCTGAAAAATTGGTTTCATACCAGTATATTTTACACAAATTTTACAATTGATTGAAGAATGTTTTTCTTTTCCACAAGATTTGGTTGTAGGATCAGTATAAAACCAAAGTAGATGAATTTTTCCTTGTATGAAATTTTTAATGCATTATGCATTATGGTAGAGGGAGAAAAAAATGGGATTCATTGATGTATGAGGGAGTATAAAATATCTAGTATGGATGATTCTAAAGGAATGGCTAAAAAATTCATATAGATTCATGGGGATTGCACCTATCATTATAAGATACTTTTGATTTGTACAAGTTTTGACTAGAATATTAATTGTGTTTCAAACCTTGTGGCAACATCTATAATCAATATTTTCTACAAAATCAACAATAAGATTCAATGGGTGCTTCATTGAGTAAGAGCATCTCATCAATTATTACTAAACAGTTTACTAAATGGAAGTTGACTGGCACAAAGAAAATGAATAAGTATTATTAAATGTTGAATGCAATTCCCAAGAAAAGGTAGTTCCCAATTGAAATATTTAGCAAACCATAGGAAACATAGCCATTAAACCACTTCAAAATGCTTCTTAAAGTGTAACAATTGGTATAGTACTAGGTAGTAGTGTATTATGTAGGTGTCTTGGCTGCTTTTTCTTTTCCTTGTCCTTTTTCCCAACTATAACAAAAATAATGACAAAGAACTTGTGAACTACTTTTGATTTTGTTTTTCTGTGTATGGTGTGGCTGGAAAATAATGAATAGGAAACTTGAAACCTTTATTGCATAATGTGTCCTTATCAATTTAGCAAGAAAAATAACATTAGACAAGTGTGCTAATCTCCTTTTTGTTTTTAGAGCACTTAGATAATCCCCTCTTGGGTTTTGGAAATCACCTTAAGGTTGTTACTTGACCTTTTCCAAAACCATTGTCATTACCAACTCCCTTTCATATATGTTCAAGCCATTTGAATGGATAGCCAAAAAGCACATTCTCTATAGCTATGTTTAAGTGTGGCCACTTTCCTGCTTCAATATAGGTTCATGGGCAGTTTAGCAACAAAAAATCACTAGAATTAACATACTATCACAATGGTGAACTTCAAATGGAATGACATGCAAGGACCTGCTAAATTTCTAGCTAGTTTTCATATACTTCTCAAATAATTTCTTTAAAATTCACTAACCATTCCCATTGCTAACTTGTTTTTGTATATACTTCAATCCATCTCAATGTGTAGCAACAACATATTCTCTATCATTTTGTTTAAATGTGACAATTGTTCTGCTTCAATGGGAGCTCATTCTATCTTACTATCCTAGATGAAAACATCAAATGGAAAGATCCACACGTATTTTCCAAAATCCCACCTTAGTTTGTAGGTGAGTTGATATAGTTATGGTAATACCTTTTAGACAATTCCTTTAGCTAAGCTATTGAAGTCATTGGAAACTTGCACCCAATTTAATTAACATCCAATCTGAAAACTTGGAAAATTGCAAAGTTTTTATTTTTATTAGGGAATACCCCCTTATTAATCATTTGTCTTGAAGTCAAATTATGTTTTCTGAAATTAGTATCTAGACCTGAGCTTGAATCTCATGAAAAATTACAAAATGCTACTATTATTGATATATGAGTTAGTTGCATTAATTCGTAATTTTATATGGAGGGTTTATTCTTTTATTTTACTGGAAATAATTTCTTAATGGTTCTTTTGTCATGTTTTCGACTCATTCCTATTACGATAACTTGGCTCTTTTATTAATGAAAATTTCCATTATATTTGTTAATCCATTTTTCTGAATTTCTCAATCTCTCCCACTTACTTACGCTAAATACCTAGGGATGTTAACTACATATTCATGCCTACCTGGTTCTCTCTTGCTTTACGTTTGCCAAGTTTTCATTTTAAACACTGAATAATAGAGATGGACGCCTGGTTTCAATACTTACCCGAAAGAGATGGACCCTATGGAGTTGTATGTACGAAACAACACTTACCTCGACGGAAACACAATTAATACAACACCCCACATAAAGCACCACACATATCAGACTCACATAATAAGAAGCACTAGTCAGAGCCGATTGTCGATCATTGACAAATGGTCATGATTTCCAATCATTACCGAAAGCCAATAAACAATCATTTCCATACTCATTAGGCTGCTTCCAGGTTTTTATTTTTTTTATCAAATTTTGTTGAGTAGTTAAGGTAAATTTGAAATAAAGGTCAAGTTGTAGGTGGTTGGTGGTTTATTGGATTGTGTGAATAATCAATGCATTCAACCATGTAGATGGTTCTTCACCAGTAAACTATTACAATGGCCTGTTGCAATTGTCAATATAAATTGATGATATATACAAGAAGTTATAATACATATTAGAATTTTAGCCACCAAGAGATGTAAACCTTATACAATTGAGGGGGCAATGCAAAATACTAAAATAGTCCATTTCTACTTCGAGTGCAATTCAAAATGTTTCTTTAAAATTTCAGAAATGATATTCTCAGAGGAAACATTGGAGATATTGAACATCGTCAATTGCACTGCACTAGAGTTTCCCATCAAAGATGCAGATTCTATACCAAAAGTTATGAATAATTGGGAGTTGATGTTTGGCTCATTTTCATCTAATATGAGATGATGTATGAAACTTGTGAGGTTGTGATACAAATTCAGATTTGGAAATATAGCCATCATATTGTTCATGAATTAATAATATTTTATTTAGTTTATCTCATCTACTACCTGTATTTTTTCAAACTCTATCAAATATTTTCTATTTTCTATTGGAGCTTGAAATATCATCTTCGAAGATTAAGAGGTAATCCATGTTGGAAAGGTTATAAAGACTATCAATTTGGCATAATGTAAGTGATTTCTCTTTATCTTCTATCTTTAAATGACATTGTTTACTAAATTTTATCTTTAATAATTTTTTATATGTCACGATTCTTCTCAAATTTATATTTTTGTTTTACAGTGTTTTCTGTACAACATCTGGTACAATTGCTAGTATTATGTTCACACCTATCTTTAACTTAACAAATAACAATTTCTAACCCAATTTTCAATAAATAGTAAACTATTTTATCTTAAATATTTGATTATCATGACCAAATTGTTATTTATTAAAATGTGAAAATGTGTTATTTTATGCCTATATTGTCATGGTTCTAAATCCTATAAAACAATCAATATATTTTTTTTAATCAATGTTCCATTACTACCGCACATACTTGGTAATGCACGTTGGAAAATAATGTTTCATTAACAATATTAAATGTGTTCACAATGTAAGCATTGGAGAATCACTGTAATGCTTTACCATGTGCAATGATGTAATGAGTAAATACTTTACCTATATAGAGTTATTAGATAATCTTGTTTTGTAATTACAATCATGTTTACAAGGTTATGATAACTATTGGATAGATATTGTTATGTTATATTATGTGAAAAGACATACAAATATGCATGTATATATGTAAGAAATTATAGCAATTTTTACAATGTTGATATTTTAGATATCTTATAATAAATTATTTTAAATATTTTTTAATAAAATTTAATGTATTATTTTTTTAATATTATTTTTTTAAATAATTGTTTGAAGTTACATTTATCTTTTGATTTTAAATGAGTCATATAGTTTTTGTTAAGTTTTTTATACTATTCTTGCTTTAGTTATAGTTCAGTATCTTTTTTCTCAAATTTGTTTTTAATAGTATAATTGAAAATACATGTGATCTCTACATGAGGTATCTGTAATTTTGCTAATTATTCATTTTATGTAAGTTGTTTCAAACTCATACTAACTTAACAATTCTTACTATTTTCTTTGTTTAGCATTCAAGTTACTTTGAGTAGAAATATGTTGCAATGTATGATGATTATTCTTTATTTCAATTTGTATTCAAATTAAATAATGTCTCCAAATTCTCAAAGGCTACACTATTGTTGCAAATTCCAAATCATGCATCACATAGTGGTTTTCATGAGGTCAAAGCTTTCTAGAAATATAGGCTATTACTCTACCATCTGGAAGAAGCACACAACCTTATCCTTCCTTTGATGCATACATGCATATGAAAAGGTCTTGGTCCATGTTGGGAAATTTTAGTAGAGGGGTTGATGTTAACAATTATTTTAACCTCTGAAATGCTTCTTCACATTTTTCTATCCATACAAATTTCTTATTTTTATTTTGCAATTCAATTATAGATTTGATATCTTTGAAAATTCTTCCATAAATCTCTGATAGTAACATGCTAATCCCATAAAACTGTGTACCTCATGTACTTTTGTAGGTGCTGATCAATCCATGATTGCCTCAACCTTTGCTACATATATGGCTATTCCTTCTCATGAAATAATACATCTCAAATAATGAATCTTTGATTGATAGAATGAACATTTAGATACTTCACATATGACTTGTTTTCTCTAAGACATTGCAAAACTAGTCGTAAATGTTCATCATGTTATTCCAATATTTGTGAACAAATTAAAATATTATCAATAAATATTTGCAAAAACTTATGTAAGTTCATGAAACACCCCATTCATCAAAGTCCTGAACATGCCTAGATAATTTGTTTGTATCAAGGGTAATACCACAATCTCATAATGCCCAAAATCTTAAATATAGTTTTTGGAATGTCTTCTTCATTAATTCTTAATTGATGATATCCTGATCTTAAATATATCTTTGAAAATATTGTTGCTCCCTTCATATAGTCAAATAAATTATCAATTCTCGATAATACATATTGATTTTTAATCATTTCATTATTCAATTGTTGGTAATCTATGTGAAGTTTTTGAGACCCATTCTTTTTCTTTACAAATATCATCAATGCTCCCCATGGTTATACACTTCGTCAAATAAAATCCCAGCTCTAGAAGTTCTTGTAATGTTATCTATAATTATGGTATCTTCATATGCTAGGAATCCCTCACAATGGGTTTTGTTCATGGTTTGACTTCACTTATGAACTCTAACTCTCTCTTTTAGGAGGTACTCTAGTTAATTCTTCTGGAATACATCCTTGAATTTTGACAGTATTGTATAATTTTCCAAATCTTCATTATTCTTCTTATTGTTCAAGGATGTTATAGCATAAGGCTTATATATCTTTCACATATTTATTAATAATTGTAATGCTATTACAAACCTTGTGATACCCCCTTATTCTTCTAGGCTAAAAATATTTTATGTTTTTCTAACCAATCAATTCCAATAACGATATTGTAAGTCCCCAAAACTATCATGTAGAGAGATAATCATGCCACACAAACATCTAAATCTATCTTTCAATCTTTAACTAACCATCCTACATTCTGTTTCATACCTGATGCCATTTTTGCTTGACTAAAGCCCCTTTGTTTTATTGATTCTACTTTAAATCTAGATAATGCATTATGAGAAATAAAAGTTTCAATAGATTTTGGATCTATTAAAATTAAAAGGTTATAGTTACCAATCTTATCCGCGGTCTTTGGCAATGCATATTGATTAACTATTTGATAGTTTTTTACCATTATGTGTATCTTATGGGCCTTGCCCAAAAGTCACATTATCATCTAGCTTTGTTATATTATAGGTCCTCTTTGTTCTTTCGGACAATCTCTTTGAAATTTTGGTCCTCCACAAGTCCAACGCCCCCTCTTAGGAAGTTGTCTTTTGCTACTAGACTATGTAAAAGTGGGCTTATAACTCTATTGTGTAGATTGTGTCTATTGTATCAAGTGAAATTGTTGTATCAATGGTTAATAAGGTGGTCATTGGTTTTCTATCGAGCTAAATTGAAGATATATATATATATATATATATATATATATATATATATATATATATATATATATATATATATATATATATATATATATATATATATATATATATATTATATATATATATATATATATATATATATATATATATATTATATATATATATATTATATATATATATATATATATTTGATTCTATGTGAATAACAATGAAGCAAAATATTATTTAAAAAAATAGAAATTCTAAGTGGCCTACACGAGGGCCTGTAATGCTACATGAGGGATTTTGAGTGGCTTTTGAAGGTGAAAATGATGTCTTGAGGGTATGGAGAGGTGGATGGAAGTTGACGAAAATTCAGGGAGATTGGTTTGAGCCCCTGGCCAAGCTCAGGACCTCTCAAAGGCCTGTTTTTCATTAGGATGAGTGCTCATGGTGTCGTAAATTCACTAGGAAAAATGACTTATAAAAATAGAGTTTTGGAAAAAATTTTGAAGATGGAAAGAGAAGATGAAGGAGCTCAAGATGGAAGTGGTAAATGTTCCCTTCGTTGCAGATCAACACAACCCTACAATCAATCACATGCATGCATCCATTTATCATTAACAAAATGAGATAACTTATTATGGAAAAGATGAGTTGAATTTAAATAACATATAGTTTATGCCATAACACCGATCTAATCACTAAACTGGCTTCTAAGCTATAGAAAGAAAATGTAAAACAGGACAACTAACACTGATCTACTTCCAAGAAATCATAAACACAATATTTTTTACTATGGTTGTGAATCCTTCCACTCATTGTCCCACAAGAGAGATGATGTAGATGCTGCAACCACAGGTTTTTAGAGATTAATCTCTATTGAAATGAAAGAAACTATGAACTTCTTGGAATCAAGAAGAAACATAAGTACAAAAAAATGGACCAAATCCTATGTTTTGGGACCAAACCCAAGGGTCTTAGCCCTCTGAAACTAACTTAGATAGAGATTAAAATCCAACTTCTCATTATAAAAAAGTCCAGATCTCATACATCACATAAAATTTCAAACAACAATGTCCTCTAAGAAACTCAGTCATACATGTGAAGCTCTTTCATGGCCCTCGTGGCCTCCTTGACATCTCAAGCTTCTTCACATGGTGTGCCCTCTTATGGGTAAAACCCTACATTCCTTTCTATATCTATCCACTCCCTCTGCTCTTTTGCTTCATCTCTTCCTTTTTGTAATCCTAACAGCAAGGGTGGATTTAGTTTGAGTCCTATCCACCTGATTTTCAATCTCTGCATGATCCTCTTGTACAATGGTGTTATCTCCAAAGAATTACTTAGCCTTTCAAGTGAGTGATATTCTCTGATTTATAAGTTGTGGGGTAAGGCATGCCATATTCTATGGGAGGCTTGTAGACTTTATGTTCCCAACGTCCTAAATGTGTCTTCAAAGTGTAGATTGGCTTGCTATTGGGTACCATTGTATTTGGGTACTAAAGCAACATCATTGAAGATTAGGCTATGATTTCTAAGGACAACCTTACGTCTCACTAGCTCTTCTCTGATATACAATGGGTCCATTTCCTCTTTTTCCATTACCTTTTTCACCTCCTTAGCTCTTGGGTCATCAAGGATGTTAAAGCCATCAACTGCATATCCCCTAATATTGAATTGGGATCTCAAAAATTCAGATTTGTCAAAGATTGTGCATATAAAATTCATCTAATTTTTCCATGTCTTCCATGTTAGTTTGGTTTCAAAACTCAATAAACTGCCTGTAGTCCTGAAAAGGGATCCATATTGTGCTAGAGTTTTGATTTGAAACTATAGCCATTGTTTCTTGAGAAAGAGATCTTAAGACTTTGATGGTTGCTTGCATTGCAGGGCTTCCATAGAGATACTTGCCATGGTGGCAAGTTTTATTTCTTTCTCTTGCAGTCTGCCACTCAACCTTGGGTTTTTTTCCTGTAGTTTCTTCTTCATCATAGACTCCCTCATTCTCAAATCACTTAACTCTTTGCCCATTTCAATGATCTTCTCTTCCATGAGGCCCATGCCTTCCACGTTCTTATATTTAGAAATTTTCATCCACCTGTGGGTTATGCCTCTTTCTATCTCCAGCTCATCGAGGAGTGGGATTGAAAAAATTCCAGGGATAATCCTTCCTCCTTCAATGAATTTGTAATAGGACCCAAAGCTAGGTTGTGGTACAGGATCTTGGAGCTCTTGTAGGTATTTTCCAACTGAATTTGAGATGGTGTCTTCCTTTTGTAAATTGTTCTTGTGCTCTTGTAGGTTCCCCTATTCTACCTATAGCAGACTCTGCCCTCCTGTCGCAAACCCTGTCTCTCCTACAGCAAACCCTGATCCTCTTGTAGCTTCTCTTTTTCTTCTTTCTCAAAGGTAGATTGTGTCCTTGGCTTCTTAAAGGTGACTAAACTAGTGGTAGGCCTACTTGCAGGTGCTATAGGTGACTTGGTTTTGGTTTTAGGAGGAGGGACCTCCTCAATCTTTCCTTTATTAGGTCATGTTTCTTAATTTTTTCTTGGTGACTCATCAATAATTATAGGAACCATTGTAGGATTTTGTGGTTTCCCTTGTCTAATTCTGGTGCACTTACTAGTTTTGAAATACATTTGACCTTGTCTTGATTGCTTCCTTTAGGGATTGATAGGAGTGCCTAATGTAGCTAATGTTGCAGCTATTTTTTTTCAGTATCTTATGCTCCTAAGTCTCCTCAAGTCTTACTCTTTCTTCTTCTTTCTTCTCCCACTCTTCTCCTTTCATCTCTGCTTCTCCTTCCTCTATCTTTGTTTCCTATTTCTCCTTTATTTTTCTCTCTTCCTCTTCTATTCTTGCTACTTCTTCCTCCTCTGTTTTTGATCCTTCTTCTTCTTATGTTTTTCTTTCTCTACCTCCAATACTAGAGGTTGGTGTATCTCTTGGTGTGATGGCTTGGGTTTCTATGAAACTATCCCTATCATGTCCACAAATTTATTCCATATGGCAGGGATCCTCAAGTGGTTTAGAGCATCCACCACTATTAACTTGATGAGGCCATGGTGAGCTAATTGTTGGTGCTTTTATTCCCTCACCTTCTAACTCATCTCCATGATTAACCGTAAAAGGAAATGGGGGACACTAAGTCTTTGAGGGAGAGGTAATTCTACCTTGAATCTCATCTCCTGGAGTAGCCTGAAGTGGTAGGCATAAACCACACTTAATCTTCCTTCACAATATATGTACTTGAGGATATGGTAAGCTACCTCATCCCAAGGGTAAGGTAAACTTTCTCTTCATAGTCCATTCTTATCTTCTACATGCTTCTCTTTTGAAAGGAAAAATTTTTTCCTAACTGCGACACTTACTTTCTTGTCTTATTTGCTCCACCTAATTCCTAGAGGTAAGATGGTCACTCTATTTATGGTTTCATGGCTAAGAGAGATGGCCAACCCTATGATAACAGTAGTGGCATTGTCTTCTCTTGAGAGTGTAATGCCATGGAAAATTCATGGGCAAGATCATCATCATACCCCTTTAGCAACTCAAAGAAAACCAATCATGGGTATCTTCTAAATATGTCCACTACATGAGGGTGTTGGTGAATTCTCTTGGTGTTTGAGGGTTCCCTTATGTCAAATCCTCCCCCCATTTATTCTATTATTCCTCCTTGATTGTGTAGGTGTGGAAGTCAAAATATTTCAAGCAGTCTCAGTGGTGAACAATGTTAAATTGCTTGTTGGTAGTGGGGGAGAAGGGTGCTCAAATTGACATCAACCAAACTATTTATTTCTTCTTTGAACCACAAAAAACTTCAAAAATACCCCCTACTGATCAATTGACTGCTATAGGCTCTTAATTTTAAGCATACTTCTCATACAAAGGGATATATGCACAAGGAATGAAGGTGTCACTTACTTCTTGTCAAAACAATTATGGGTGTGCATGAATATTTTGAGACAATATCAAGCTACCATAACTCCTTTTTCTCCTCCCAAATCCTTTTGTAGCTCCTCTCAGCCCTCCTGTAGCACTTGTATGCCTACCTATAGTTTCTCTTGTAGCACTTGTAGGCCTGCTTGTAGATTTCTCATGTAGCACTTGTAGGCATGGTTCGAATCTCCTCAATGGCACCCTAGGTTGTATGATGCACTAGATCGTCCTTCCTCTACTTATTTTTGGAATGAGTGATGGTGCAAATTAATTTGATACTAGCACATAATATCCTCTTTTAGTTAAAAGCTTGGAGCACTCTAGTGACTTGGCATTAACACAAGTTTCCTCTTTTGGAATGTCTTCCCCACTATCTTTAATCATTTCTCTCTCCTTGTGATTATCACCTAACTCTTCAAGGACACCACTTCATTTTGAGTTGACATTTCCACGTTGCATGGGTGACTTAAATCACACTTGAGTTTAATAGTCGAGGGTGGCCAAGTTCACTGGCCACCTCCATCCTATTAAAACACCTTTTCTCGCTCAAAACACATTTTAGTCCTTTTATGCATAGGGAGGAGGGTAGGGTTTCCATACATGAGACTACCTATGGATCTAACTATTGCAGAGGTTTTCATGCTAGATTTGGACCATATATCATTATGATCAAGAGAGATGACTTATTTGACTTATTTCTTGTGCATGTCCTCATTCTTGATGATACCTTGATTGTTTCTTTTGTTGTGTGTGTGCAGGTGCCTCCTTGATGTCTAAGATGTTTCTGGTGGTGGAAAGCCTCCCTGAGAATGATGTGTCTCTTCATAGTTGCAGACAAGGCTCCATCATCCCTTATGGTGGTGGAAAAAATAATATCAATGATTGTTGTTGTGGCTGCATAAGCCGCTACAGGAGGAGTTTCTTCTTGTAGTAGTCTTTTGATCCCCCCTTTAAGTATTTGGTTTCCATGATGATGCTAAGGGAGATTATGAAAAGTCATGAGAATAGGGATATAGTCATGAAGGAGTAGTGTAGACACTATAGAAAGAGAAAATAGTGGCTTCTGTGTGTTTTTTTAAGTTAGGATAGAGTGGAGAATTTGAACAATTGTCTGGTGAAATGGAGTGGATGGGCGATGGATGGATGATGAAAAAAATAGTTGGAGGACCCTCTTTATAATTTCTTAGATTCATATTAGTATTTTGGGTTGTTCTCCTCCTTGGATCTCCCTCCTGTAGCTTCAGGCTCCTCCTGAAACATTACAGGACCTCATGTAGCAATACATGTCCTTCCTGTAGCATCACAGAGAGGAGGTTAAATTCAAATTTCTTGTTGATGGGATGGTGGAGAGAGATGGCCATATGAATGGAGAATATGGATAGGAGATGTATGGACGGAAGGGTTGATGATAGCTTGAAGGTTTTGGCACGTAGCCATGAAATCTACCACTGTGTGCAATCTTGCAAAACAAGAGAAAGGTTAGCAAACATGGTATAAGTTTCTTCCTTGCGTTGTTCTTATTTTCCCCTTTTTTTGTTTTTTTTTACTTTTTCTTGAGACAACAGTGTTCCTTAGAGGATGTTTTCAACCTGCATGATTGCCCTAGGTGCCTTAGAGAAATTTTTCACCTAGGGATATTTATTATTTTTTCTTTTTTTTTTTGTTCCTGGGATGCCTCAGAGAGGTTTTCAACCCTGGAGTTGGCCTCAGATGCCTCATAGAGGTTTTCATATAGGCCTTTTTATTTATTTTTTTACGTTTTTCAAATTTCTAGGAATGTTGTGACTGGAAGCTATGAAACTCCCAATCACATTTAATTCTTTGTTGACTGACCTGGTAAATTCTTCCTTGGACAAAGGTCTTCTATATAGCTTCAACCTATAACCATTTACAAGTAAGGGAATTCCTTCCTCATCAATGTTTCTGATTTGGATAAATCCATTTTCATGACATTTTTATACTAGGTATGGACCCAACCATCTTGTCTTTAACTTCTGTTTAAAATATTTCAACCTAGAATCATATAACAGGGCCCAATCCCCTTCCTGAAAAGTATTTTCCTTGATATGTTGTCATGCCATACCTTCCTTTGTATTTGTATGGCTTCAATTTGTAGGAGATCATGTATTCTAAAATCATCTAAGTCATTCAGTTGGAGCAACCTTTCTTGTTGTGTTGTAGTGAAATCTAAGTCTAACTGAGTTTCCATTCTCAAAGTGTTATATTCAAACTCAATAGAAAGCAAAGCCTTCTTTCCATAAATCAAATCATATGGAGTTAATCCAGTAGTGGTTTTCTAGGTGGTGTTGTAGGCCCAAGTGGCCTCTACTAGTCTCTCTGCCCAATCTTTCCTACTGCTGCTAATAGCCTTGGTGAGGATGCTCTCCAATGCTCTGTTTGTGACCTCTACTTACCCATTTTCTTGAGGGTGATAGGCAGTGGATGTCTTGTGCTTGATATGGTGTTTCCTCATGAGATATTCAATTGAATTTGATGTGAATTGTGCTCCTTGATTTGTGACTACCTCCCTTGGATACCAAAAATTGTATAGGATGTTTTCTCTTAAAAACTTAGCCACTTTTTGCTTAGTTTCTGCTTTGACTACCTTGATTTGCCCACTTTTTCAATTAATCAGTTCGCACAATGATGTACTTCTTTTGTCCTGATAGTGGATCAATTGTCCTAATGAAATCCATGCCCCACTTGTCAAATGGATCTAAGGTCACTTGAGATTGTAGGGGCATTTCATCCCTGAGGGTGAGTTTTCCCATTCTTTGACACTAATCACATCTAGTGGTGTATCTCCTTTCATCTTGATGTAAAGTGGGCCAATAGTAACCATCCTGTAAAAAATTAAAGGTTGTCCTTTTTGTAGAAAAATTACCTTCACAAGGTCCATCATGACATGATGAGAGGATTTCAAAGACCTCCTCTTCTCTTACACATCTCCTCAAGATATGATCTGGTCCCAATCTAAAAATATTTCCCCCAATCCAAATGAAAGGAGAGTTTTTCCTTACAATCTTGCTTTTCTCCCTAGATGATAGATTAGGAGGAAACCTCCCCACAACCAAGTAGTTGGCTATGTAAGAAAAGAAAGGAGAAAACATTAAGATGGAAAAGAGGTGTTCATATGGACTGTGATCATCTACCATCTCTTCATTACCTACAAGCAAGGTTAACCTGGACAAAAAATCTGCAACCACATTTTCTTTCCCTAGTTTGTCAATAATAGTCAAATCAAATTGTTGTAACAATAACAACCATCTACTTATCCTAGAATTTACATCAAGCTTGTTCATCAAATATTTAATGGTTTTATGATTAGTATGAACAAAAGTTTGGTACCCAGTGATATAGTGCTTGAATTTGTTTAAAGAATGTACTACAGCTAAGAGTTATTTTTTAGTGACAGTGAAATTCAACTCAGCTTTAGACAAATTATTACTAATGAATAAATAGCATAAGGCAATTTATCCTCTACTTTTCCCAAGGGCCGACAAAAAACTTTATATAACGCATCAGTATGGATATGGAAAGGAAATGCCGAGTTGGGACCCCTTAGGATGGGTGCAGTGGTCAAATTGTATTTCAACACTTCAAGGGACTCTTAACAATTTCTTGTCAAATAGAAATATGAATTGTTGGCCAATAACCCAAACAAAGGTGAAGCCACTTTACTAAAGTCTTTGATGAATCACCTATAATACCTAGCTAGTCCCCAGAAACTCCTAACATCTCTTTGCTTTTGAGGGATAGGGACCCTTTTGATGATGGCAATTTCATTTGGGTCTACATATATCCCTTCCTTGGATATGGAATGGCCAAGGATAGTCCCCTCATTCATTAAGAACTCACATTTCTCAGGGATTAGAGAGATTCATTTCAATGCATTTCTTCAAGACCTTGCATAGATTGGAGAGAGATTCGTGGAAGTCACATCCATAAGGAGTGAAATCATTATTACAGATCCATTTGGGCACATCACTTCCATCATTCAGATCAGTACCATTCGGGCTCATCAAACCCTAATTTAGTTGCTACGTGCCCTAGACAAGTCACCATTTTGAATTCCTCCTTTGCTGAGAGTTTCTTAGCCTGAAGCCCTCCAGAATTGCCTCCTTGAGGGACCAACGTAGCCTTGGACAGGGGTAAGTGCACTTCAGTGTAGGTAGGCCCATGTCAAGGTGCTCTGCAAAGTACCTAGGCCCACTTTGACCTATGTTGGGCAATATTGAGCAAAATTCACATAGGGTTCTAGGAATATTCTTATCTTTTGGATCCATCTAGAAGATTCCCACACTTATCATCTCCTATGAGCTCGAAATTGTATAGGGAATGAGTTAAGTAACCTCCTATCCTCTCATCCCCTCCTCCATGGAAACTAACTCTAAGTTTGGAAGGCCATTCAATACCCTCATTTATGAAAAAACCTTCTCCATTTGCCTATAAATTGACCACTCATCTAAGTGATCAGGGGCTGGACTTTGACAATTTGTAAGGAGATACCATTGGTGTGAGGATTGAGATTATAAACAAGTGTTGTTATACTGCCGGAGTGCTATGCTATTGATGTGATGTTGGTTGGAACCTAAGATGGAAGAGTGGAAATGGATCAGACTTCATGGTTGTAATTCTTCCTTCTACCTAATAAATATGTTTACACCTTTTTCCATATGCTTATCTTGATATATGATTTTTATATGTGTGAATGTATCTGATTCCATTTACTTATAGTCGATAGATATCTTGCTTTGATTGGTTATTTGTCTTCTCTTTAAGCTTGCAAGTACTTTTTGAGCGAGTTAAGTTTGAGAAGGAGCGACAGGAGTCATACAAAGGAGACAAAAGGAAAGTGAAAGAACAAGTAGGTCCTTTGATTCTCTTTGTCTTATTCATCATCTATAGAAAAAGGATAAGTGCTTTAAATATGTTGTTCTAGGTATCGCTACCTACCTAGGGAATTAGTATTTATCCATAGATGCAAAATTCCTCGTAAAAAATTGGAGACTCTGTTGGGGATCGATCATCATTCCGGGTAGTTTACCTTCATCCTAGTGCACTCTAGTAGACCTTACTTGCTTCCATTGATCTTCTTTCAGCCTTTTGAAGTGTTTTTTTTGGTGAAAATTGTGCTTGTAATCCCCTAGAATGGCCTCTCTGGCATCAACACAGGTTTGGTCTAGAGACAGAGCACTGCAGAGCACCCTTGGCTTGAGGACAGTGCTCTAAAGCACACTGTCTCCCATAAAAGGCTGTGTTGATCCTCTTTAGGACAAAAATCCCTCCTTTGAGTTTATTTTTTGCCAAATTTCCTTATGTTTCCGCTTGCTGAAAGGTCAATGATGCTTGTGTCTCTAAAATCAATTTGTGTTTTCTTTTCCAGCCCCACTTTGTCCTTGATTGTTTAGTGTTTCTTAAATGATTTATTTATCTCTATCAATTCACTTTCAAAGTTAGTTTATAGTCAATTAATCTTTTTTCAAAAGAAAGTGTCGTAAAAGTCTTCTTTTCTTTCGAAATAGAACTATCGTAAAGTCTTCGTTCTTGCAAAAAGATTGACTGATTGTATGTGCATTAGTTTCCTTTTGTTCATCACAACATTAAGGGAATTGAAAAGAAAAACTTGCATTGTGCATTAAAGAGTTTTTGTGTGCTCATAGGAATAGTTTAGGGAAATTGCATTAGATGTGTTCTTTTTTCTTTGATTACAAGAATCTGATTGCTCTATCCCTACTAGCTAAGGTTTTCATTGTCAAAATTGAATGAAAAGGATGCTTATCATAATAGTTGCATTCTAGGAATTGAAAATGCATCACGTGGTGAACCTTGAAAGGCAAATTCTTAATCAATATCAACTTAAAATTAACATCAATTAACCTAATGGAGCATTGTCATCTAACAGAAAACATTTAGAGGTTCTAGGCTAGAGATGTGTTCCAACATCGTAAAACATAGCAGTTGTCACTAACTCGTTTGTGATACATTCTGAGTGTGATACCTCATTCCACGTGCGTGAGTATATCGTAGCTCGTCCACGTACCTTCGGGTATATAGGGCAATGTTACAGTACGTAAATTATATGGGAATGGTCTCACTGTGTGGTTTCGCATTAGACAACGCCAATACAGATTAGGCCTCCACGTACTTTCGGTTATATATGGGAGGACAAAACTAGGTTGGGATCCATCCTTAGGTAACTAAGTTGACCTCCTTGTACACTATGATACACTGAACACAACATTCGAGGAGATTGCCTGCCCATACTTCTTGGTTCGTCAGGAGGTATTCTACAATTCACAGTTGCTTGGTAAAGCATTTTGCCTAACTTACGCCTTTTTGTGGAGGAAAATCAACCCTTACCTCGTCATTCGCAGAGAGCAGTGAGTAAACCACCTTTACCACCCGAAGCTACACCTATTCAGTCGAAGTGGTCTCGTTTGACTAGATCTAATACTTCACAAGCCTCTGGTTCTTCATCTGAATTACCAAAAACACCTATACCGGTAAGTACTGTGACCCCAATTACTCCTACGATTACTGATACATATGTTACTGAAGTGGAATCTCCATAATTACCTGAGGAAACTAGAATTAAATCTAGTGAAACGGTAACCCAAGTTGTTCAACAACAAGTTGATTCTCAATTCGAAGTTGTTCAATAAGAAATTACTTCTGAACCTGAATCTGTTCAACCAGAAGTGGATCTTGAACCCATCACTATTCAATCAGAAGTTACTTCTGAACCAGAAGTTGTTCACGAAGCCTAACCTAAACTTGTTCTTTTACCATAAAATTTGGATCTTGAGGTGGAACGATCAGAAGTTGTTACCTTACCAGAAGAAGATCAACCGGTACATCCTCAGACATTTGTAACTGTCGAAACTTCCTCTTTACCTCAACATAAAATCCTAGAAATCTATTATGAACCCGATGGTGAAATTCTTCTACCTGGTTTGATTTTGATAGAAGAGGAACCTAAGGTAGAATCACCCAGAACTCCATTCCATTTTGGAATTGGACTTTATCTGTATCCTCATACTCCTCATTTCGCTGCTCCTTTTGATCCTGATTACTTTCAGACACCCGTTGATTTGTTAGGAAACTTATTTGGACATTTGGCTATGGCAGAGTCAACATCCCAGACCGTATCATCTATTACGGATACAACATAATCTTCTCTCACAACCTCTTCGATGTTATTATGACACCTAAGTCACACTTGTATGGTGTTCCGTCCATCCCATCGGGTTACCAATCTTTATCGAGAACCTACTTAGGTGTTTCTTCTAGCCCTTGGTCTTCACCAATGTCCTCTACTGGAATTTTATCTCATTCTTCATTAACGAATATCGAACAGCTGGACCCATCAAGTTCATATCAAGTTGGTTCATCTAGTTATCGTCCTATGTATTCGCTTTACACTGGACTAACCCCATATGGAGAACAATATGCACATTCTTCTTATCCTCCATTTTTTCAGGGTCAACCATATGTCGGTATGCCGTTGTATTTAGGTCAGCTTGGAATGACTGTCTATCAGTGGCAACCAACCATGCTCGTTCAACCTAGGCTTGTGTATCCATCACAACCTATGAAATCTGTCTCATCCATACCTACAACATCTATTGTTACAGTTGTACCACAGTCACAAGCTCATATTGTTGTATCTCAACATGTGCAAGCTTGTCCTTCAACCTCAGACCCCCCAAGTTTCAGGTATACAGATCCAGCATTCTCAGGCAGTTTTACAACAACCACTTATGTCTGGAGTCCAACATCTTCAGGCTAGTTTACCTTTTACTGGAATGACTTAGACTTACACTGTTTTAGTGTATTCACAACCTGTTCAACCTTACATTAGTGGGCAATAACAACCGTTAAATCAACAACTATTTTATCAACAACAACAACAGTTGATTCAACAGCCTTAATAGCCCAAATATCAACAACAACAATTCCAACAATACCAACCTCAACATGGACTTGGACAACAAGCTTATGATGGGTTTGATCAGCGACAAGTTTATCCAGGTCTTGGTCAGCAAGCCTATGTTGGGTTTGGACAACAGCAAATGTATCTCGGTGCTCAACAACAACCTTATGCTAGATTTTCTTAACAAACTTACCCTTATCAACGTTACCAACAGTAGATGCCTTATGCTGGTATGCAAAGGCCTATTTCCTAGGCAATCCCATCTTACCCTGGATATGCTCAACGTGACCTCAGTAGACAGTTGCCTTTCATTGCGACACTTGAATTATCAAATCTAAACCGGCTCACCAATGACCCAATTTATTATGCACCTTAGTGGTCGATGATTCCTCAAATGTCACCTTCCGATATTCTGAAATTGAGTGGAAACCCTGGAGAAGACCCATCCAACCATGTCATGACTTTTCATTTATGGTGTTCATCAAACTCCTTGAATGATGATTCTATTAGACTACGTATTTTCTAGAGAATGCTTACTGGTCCAGCTGCGAAGTGGTACATTGATTTATACGAGATTCTTTTGATAAATTCACTACCTTAGCTACCACGTTTTTCACCCACTTCCACTTACCCATACGATATGAGACTGGAACAGAACTATTAACCAAATTTAAATAGACTATCTGATCATATTCATGAGCAGCGTCGTCTTCATCGAATGGTTAAAAATTATGTTCTTGATCATCTTCTAGCTGAGTGGTTTATAAAATCCTTGATGCCATATATCACTAAGGATGTGGTGAAAGGTGGAGTTTTCACTGAAGAGAAAGTAATTGCTCGTGCCCAATATTTGGACTTGATTTATACACAGTCCGGCATGCTCTATGAAAAGATCCTGAATGCACCCCAACTAGCTTTCATTGTTCCTCCTCCACCATCGAGTAAAGACTCTCATTCCAGTGACAGTGTGATTTGTTCTTCGAGCACACAAACGGCAGGTAGACCATCTGGTCAAACACTTGCCATTTCCAATCAAACTACAAATGCACCTGATAACACTCTTACTACCGAAATCAATGTCGTGTCATTTGACAAGGGCAAGAATGAAAAGCAACTAGGAAGTAAGAATAAGGGGAAAAAAAAGAAGAAACAAAATAATTCCCCTTAAGAGAAATCATTTGATTCCTCTCCTTCGGCTAGGAAACCTCGTTACCCGTGTTTGATCTGTAACGATGAGAATTTTACGTGAGATTGTCCTCACTACTCCAAAGTCTCAAAAATTCTAAAGACTTCTAATACATCTGCAGTATTGAATGATCCTTTTCCAAAATTGGAGACAAATATGGTTGCTACAGACCATGCTTCCACTTCCACATAAATCGACATTTAACCCTCGAGCTCGAGCTACATAGAATTATAACATAGTAAAAGATTTGGCTCAATCACCTTCTGATATGTCAATGCTCGAGGTGCTTTAGAACTATCCCTCCCAAAAGTAGGCTTTGTTGTCAGAAATTGGTGGAATTGATCCAACTGATTCCAATCTTGTAGTTTTCAAACATGCGGGTTATATGCCACAGTTACCAACGCAATTAGCATTCTTGATTCAAGTAAATGCCTTGAATAAACTTGTTCATCGAACCATTATTAACAAGGGGGAATCTACTTGTATTATGTCTATGAATTGCTAGAAATCACTTAGCTCACTGCCTTTGTCATGTTCAACAACAACGTTAAAATATTTTGACAAATGCACAATACACCTTGTGAAATATTGAGTAATCTGCAAATCGAACTAGGAGGCAACACAATAACTATTGAAGTTGTGGTAGTTGATGAACCCCTTGACTACAACATTTTACTAGGAAGACCATGGGTCTATGCTATGCCTATTGTGGTTTCAACATACTTTCGTAGGATTACATTCTCTCATAAGGGTGGAATCACAGTTATCGACCAACTCACCTTCTTCGCCTCTAGTTCACAGGATACTGGAAGCATTCCATTGGTACATGGACCCCCACTATCTCTTCAAAACATTGGTGTAGGTCTCTTTAAAGATCCTTCCCTAATGGGTACTTTTTCACTACCGTCACCATCAAACTTGTCGGAAGTGGAAAAATTTGAGACTTGCAACATGATATCTTCCACTTCATCTGACTTAAGGAAGATTACCAATAACTTTGAAGTTGATAGTCGTAATGAAATGATGCCACTAAGCCCTATTGAGCTAGCACAGCAATCAATATTTCTGGCTTGTGCAGCAAATCCAAATCCATTTTCATCAGTTGTATGGGTAGATCGTTCATTAGAATATGGTACTTCCTCTGATCCTTTTTCACGTATATTTTCTACTAATGAAGGAATCATCCAATCAATGATGATGGAAGGAAAACCATGGGAATATTATCATCATTGTTCCCATCTTCCAGATCACATAGAATATTATTCAAATGAACTTAATCACCCTTCAACTATCGATTTTATTTCGAAATTTGTTTACATAGATACAATAGATTTCGAGTGAAACCTGTCAAATATCAAAGAATCTATTTTTATTAATATTTCGACCAAACCTAACATTGTAGAAAACATTCATGTTGGCAAATCTTGTTCTCCATCAGAACTTGATATTTATTGTGCTCTCTTTTGTGAATTTCGAGATATATTTGCATTGTCATACGAGGAGATGTCAGGAATTGATTCTAGTATAGTTGAACATGAAATCAAAATGTATCCTGATGTCAAACCAGTGCGACAACGCCTCCATCCTATTCATCCAAAGAAGGATGCTAATATTGAAATAGAAGTTGAAAAACTTTTGCATGTTGGTTTCATTTACCCTATTCCTCTTACTGATTGGGTTTCCAATATTGTTCCTGTCATGAAGAAACAAGGGATAATATGAGTGTACGTCGATTATAGGGATGTTAATCAGGGTTGTCCAAAAGACAATTATCCTACTCCCTTTATCGACTAGATTATTGATGAATGTGTCGAATGTAAAATATTCTCATTTATGGATGGTTTTTCCAGTTATAATCGAATCAATATCTGCCCACAGGACCAATCTAAAACTGCTTTTATTTGTCCATGGGGCACATTCACTTATAGGAAACTTCCGTTTGGTTTGAAGAATGCAGGGGAAACAATCCAGAGGGTGATGAATTATTCCTTCCATGACATCAAACATATTGTTCAACCATACCTTGATGATTTACCTGCTCATTCACGAAAGCGGTTTGATCACCCACAACATTTGAGAGCTATATTTTTACGGTGTCAACACTACAAAATATTACTCAATCAACAAAAATGTGTGTTTTGTGTTGGTTTTGGTTGTTTTCTTGGATTCGTAGTGTCTAAGGAGGGAATTCGACTCAATCCACTTAAGGTTCAAGCAATCCTCGACTTGCCTCCACCTTCCAATCTACTACAATTATAGAGACTCCAAGGGAAGGCTAACTTTGATCCAAATTTATATAGGAACAGAACAAATTACAGAGATAATCATATACACAAAGATGTAATGGAAATAATACTTCATTTCATTAATGGAAAATACTGAAATATGCTTACAACCAGAAATGGAAATAAACCAGCTAGGGCGATGGTAACTTATCTCTGAGAAG